>VXBJ01001895.1:10077-39777 GCA_013400055.1 Nycticryphes semicollaris
TTTCTTTTTTTTTTATTTTTTTTTTTTTTTTTTTCCCCCTCTGCCGTGGTACAGATGGAGTCCTGGAGACCAGCGTGCTATATAGAGTGTTTACCACAAAAAATGATGCTCATAGGGAGATAATATCCAGCACCATGGATTTGGGTAGGTTGTCCTTTCTTCATGGTCACAACTGACTTCAGAACCCAGATTTTTTTCAGTGGTAGCTGCTTTGGCATTATGTAAAATGGAAGCATAGACATAGACATAGGTACATTTTTATAGTTTGTCTATCTTGAGAAGTCGTTTTTAATACTGCATTTTGAGATACAGTTGAGACAATTACACTTTTCTATCTGCTCAGTCAGAGGGTAAAGATGAACAGGATGCTTGTAGTCCCATGGTACAGTTGCAAGTAAAAATCTTGTGTGAATGTGGTGGCTGTCTGTGGTAGAATACATCTGTCAGTACTCAACAACAGCAGTTATTTTTCCCTTTGACAGGCAGTCTATCATAATTTGAAGCCTGCTTCATTGCAACAGCAGCTGCAAAGCATTCACCTGGATCAAGACAAAGCTGAAGCATTTGCCAGTGCATGGGCAGCTGCAGGTCAAGATACAATTGAAAAGTTCAGGCAGAGGGTTTTGACCCCTCAGAAGGTAATGTGGTGGTTTTTTCTAAGAGAGAATACAATACAGCTGTGTAGGGTTATTTTAAAATAAGGAATTTAAACAAAGCTACGCAGTTTGTGACAATCCAAGGTACAGGAAAATAAATAGGGTAATTTTTAGGTAGTAGATAAATATGATTGGAGCAGTGGAGTTCCGTTGTGCTAAAGAGATGTTACATGTTAGTTGAGCTGCTGTAACTGTTCAAACCTGACTGTATGTGTGCTGGTAGCAATGTAAAGGGATGCAACCTACATACCATTTGGAGACGTTTGTGAACATGGTTTATGCTAGGTCAATGGTAAAATGTGCTCCTGAACATGTGTAATGGTTTAGCTCATGGGTTTGGCTCATCAGCCTGTTGATTCTCTATACTTGAAGTGTATCTGAGGACCTGACATTTTTTTTTGGTTGGTTTGGTTTGGATTTTTTTGTTAGATGGATAGATGCATTTTGTGACATAATTACTACAACTTTGAGATAATTTTCTAGGGTGGCATGATAATCTTGCTTCATATCTGCCTGATACCAGTTAAAACTTTGGTACGTGCTGTTGGAGTCTCATTGTATCTTTAGGCATAGATGTCTACATCTGTAAGAAAGTTTAATAACAACGTCATGGCATCATTGAATGACTTCTATTGGAATAGACCCTTAAGATCATTGAGTCCAGCCATCAGTCTAACACGGCCAAATCCAACCACCATTAAACCATGTTCCTCACCACTGTGTCTACCCATCTTTTAGATACATCCAGGAATGATGATTCCACATTTTCCCTGGGCAGCCTGTTCTAATGCTTGACAACTCTTCTGATGAAGCAATTTTTCCTAATGTCCAATCTAAACCTCCACTGGTGCAGTTTCAGGCTTTTTCCTCTCAACCTTCTGTTGACTCATAATAAATCTTCAACTACATAAGTTGTATATGGAAGATGTCAATGTCAGCTGTGATTAAATGGTTCAAAAAATTGGGGAACAGTGATTCAATTGTTCTCGCTTTATTTTTATCATTGCTATATATTTTCTTGATAGGAGATTCAGTTAGTTACTTTATGATTTGTTAGTGAAATATTACACAGAAAATAAATTTTATATATAAGGTACACGCGATACACTGACAGAAATAGAACAATGTAATTTATACCAGCAGGTTTACATCTAAATAAATCTAGACTTTTATTTATGTATAAAACACACATTTTGAGAAGACATGGTATGTCTATGTAACAGACTCAAGATACAGATAATTGTATCATGGGTGATTTTTCCCAAAGTATTTAAAATTCATCATTTAAAAAACTGGGGGATTTTAGACACAAAACTTGTAGATTTTTGCAAAATTATCAGTCATTTACTTGGTTAGGTTCATGAGTTACTATAAGGTAAGTATGCAAAAAAAAAGAGTTGAATAAGATATTTTGGGCTTCTGTCTTTTTGAGATAGTATTTATCAATGCCAAGCATACAAGTCCCAAAGTGTACATGATCAGTGATGCAGTAAGTATATCTGCAGGTATGGCTGTCTAATGAAGAAGGTGAGTAATTTGAAAACCAAGTGAAATCACAAAAGGTTATAAGGCTAACTCTTCAGAATAGTGTATATGTATGCAGGGTGGAAGGCAATTCTGAAGATAGCTTACAAAGCAGCTGTTTGTGATTTTTTTTTTTTTTTTTTTTTTCAGAGAGGCTATGCAGTAATATGTATTTTACTGCTGAGTCTGCAGCTTAAGAGAAACTATTAAAAACACCTTTGATCCTGTTTTATTTGGCAGTTGCACCATACACACCTGTGGTCCTTCTGTGACCTGGTTGAGGATGACGTTGCTTTGTTTGTCTGCAGTTTTGTGCGCCCCATGACATAAAACGCCTCTGGTGTATGTTACGGTTTTGGAGGTTCTTTGTGACTTCAGCACCATCTCATATAATGGAATGGCATTTTGCTAGTGTCTTACATTCCACGTAAAGTAGTTTAAACTGCCATTTGTAATTTAGGTTGCAGAAAAGCAACTGCAAAAATATCAGAGTGCAATTAACTTGGTTTTGTGTCATGGAAGCAGGTTTAAATAGAGATACATGCTTCTACATGTGCTTAAATCATAATTTTCACTTCCCCTCCCCCCACTTTTTTTTTTCCTAGTCCAGGTGACAAATTGAGTATTGGTTTGAGTGTGAGTTTAGATCTTAAGGTGTAATTTGAGTTTGAACTTGAATTTATGTTCTCAGTTCTTTTTGAAAACCTCTGAAGTCTTAATCCTGTAGGCCTTAGTTAAGTGAGAAAATCAAAGTTCACAACAATTTTACCTTAACCCAGGGATTAAGTTCACAAACCTAATTGCTAAATGAAGTATTTATTCTGCTACCAAGGTACACAAAGACAAAATATTCTTAAAATTGCATAGGATAATGGAAGAAGACCTTGTAGCCTTATAATCATACAAATCTCTTTGTTATGTATTATGAATGCAGCAGATGACTGCATAATCCTTTCATTGTTTCCTTTTATATTCTGTAAGTAATTGCTTATTGGCACATGCTTGCTTTACTGTCTTTCTGTACATTGAGAAATAGTGGGCAAAATTTTTTGTTACTTCTGGTACAAGTTGTGATACCTGCTGTATACCTTCATTTACATCACTTGAATTAAAATTAAAAAAAAAAAAGAATTCTGAAAAATACTTATAGTGGTAGCTTTTTAGATTAGATTTACAATTCAGTTATTTAGATTGATCTAGAAGTTATATTAACTTTCTTTGTTTAAAAAAATGTATTGGATAATTTATACTGTGTGCAACAATTCTACAGGGGTATAACATGCAAAACAATTGCTCCTATAAACATGCCCTCTATATAGGTACTTATATGGCTATGTAAGAGTTCCCGATTTGCATTGTGCACTTCTCTCACAGAAGCAATATTAGATAGAGAAAAAGAATTTGACATTTGTGTTGTGAGCAGCAATATAATCACAGAATGATTGGGGTTGGAAGGAACCTCTGGAGGTCATCTGGACCAACCCTACTGCTCGCGCAGGGCCACCTAGAGCTAAGCTGCCCAGGACAACGTCCAAGTGGCTTTTGAATGTCTCCAAGGATGAAGGTTCCACCACGTCCCTGGGCAACCTGTACCAGTGCTTGGTCACCCTGAAGTGCATTAGTGTTTTCCTGTGTTCAGGCAGAGCTCCTGTGTTTCAGTTTGTGTCCTCTTGTACTGTCACTGAACACCACTGAAAATAGTTCAGTCTTCTCTACACCCTCCCTTCAGGTATTTATATATGTAGATGGTCCTTCTCTTATCCAGGCTGAAAAGTCCTAGCTGTCTCAGTCTTTCTTCATAGGAGAGATGCTCCATGCCTTTCATCATCTTTTTGGTCCTTTGGACTCTCTCCGGTATGTCCATGTCTCTCTTGTACTCGGGAGCCCAGAATTTGTTATAGTATTTCAAGTGTCATCTCAGCAGTGCTGAGTAGAGGGGAAGGATGACCTTCCTCAGCCTGCTGGAAATACTCCTGATGCAGCACAGGATACCGTTAGCCTTCCACCAGGACCCCCAGGTCCTTTTTCACAAAGCTGCTTTCCAGCTGGACAACACCCAGCATATACTGATGCTCGGGATTGTCCTTTACCAGGTGCAGGACTTTGTACTTTCCCGTGTTCAACTTCGTGAGGTTCCTGTCAGCCCATTTCTCCAACTTCTCCAGGTCCCTTGGGGTGGCAGCACGACCCTTGGGTGTATCAAGCACTCCTTACAGTTTTGTGTCAGCTGCAGACTTTCTGACGGCACACTCTGCCCCACCATGCAAATCATTAATGAAGATGTTGAATAGGACTGGAGCCAATACTGACCCCTGGGGTACACTTCAAGTTACTGACCTCCAACTAAACTTTTATTTTCTCATCACCACCCTCAGTCAGCTTTCAGACCACATTTCTGTATTATCAGCATACATCAAGAGCTTGCCTATGAGGATCTTATGTGACAGAGTGTCAAAGATCTCCATGGAGTCATGCTAGACCCTATCCACTGCTCTCACCTTGTCTACCAAGCCAGTCATTTCATTGTAGAAATCTATTAAGTGTGTCATGTCACTTATCCATTGTGAATCCATGCTGAGTACTCCAAGTCATTGCATTCTTCATGTGCCTGGAAATGGTTTCCCGGATTAGTTGTTCCATCATCTTCCAAGAGACTAGGATGAGGCTGACCAGCCTTTGGTTCCCTGGGTCCTCTTTCCCACCCTTCTTAAGAAAGGGAAAAGTGATATATGTTATGTCTTTCAAAAACATTATCCATTATCTTTCAATTTTTACTGTTTATTCCCCTTTTCATTATGAAAAATAGTAAAAAAAGAGCATGGCTTTTCTTGTTTTTATTTTAAACTACATAGTTTATGATTTCTAACTCTCGTTTCATGGAGGTTTCCTGCTTGTCAATCTTCATGCTTTCTGTCTGACATAATTCTACATTTTGGAAGAAACTACTGTGAATAGACTACGATACAGGCTTGCCTGGAATATTAATATTTTATGTGGTGGCTTTGTAATTAAGGTCTCCCCTGGGGGTTTGGACTGGACCCGGCACTACGTATTGTCTTCATCAACGTCATGGTGGGATTGAGAGCACCCTCTGCAAGTTTGTGGATAGCACCAAGCTGAATGGCACAGTTGAAATGCCTGGGGGAAGGGACGTCCAGAGCCTGGACAGGCTTGAGGAGTGGACCTACATGAACCTCATGAGGTTCAACGAGGGAAAGGGGAAGGTCCTGAACCTGGGTCAGGGAAATCCCTGAGACACTATCAATAGAGATGGAGGGATGAAAGCATTGAGAGCAGCCCTGCTGAGGCACTTGGGCACAGCGGTGGGTGAAGAATTGGATGCGAGCTGGCAATATGCGCTTACTGCCTGGAAAGCCAATCATATCCTGGGCTGCATCAAAAGAGCCATGGCCAACCAGTCGAGGAAGGTGATTCTGTCCCTCGATTTCACTGTGCCGAGACCCCACCTGAAGTACTGCCTCTGGCTCTGGAGCTGTCAGCACAGGAAAGGCATGGACCTGTTGGGGAGGGTCCAGAGGAGGGCTGTGAAAATGATCAGAGGGCTGGAGCCCCTCTCTGATGAGGACCGGCTGAGAGAGTTGGGGTTGTTCAGCCTCGGGGAGAGAAGGCTCTGGGGAGACCTTACTACTGTGGGCTGTCAGTACTTAAAGGGGGCTTCTAAGGAAGATGGAGAGAGACATTTTACCAGGACCAGTACTAGCAGGACAAGGGGAGACTTTTTAAACTGAAGGAGGGTAGATTTAGGTTGGACATAAGGATAACATTTTTTTTTTCCTCTGAGAGTGGTGAGACACTGGAACAGGTTACTGACAGAAGTTGTGGATGCCCCATCCCTGGAATTGTTCAAGGTCAGGTTGGATGGGGCTTTGAGCAATATGATCTAGTGACAGATGTTCCTGCCCACAGAAGGGAGTTGGACTAGATGATCTTCAAAGGTCCCTTCCAACTGAAACCGTTATATGATTCTGTGAGTACACACTATTTTCTTTTCTTTCATACTCTTTCAGAAACACATACAGGCTTTTTGTTTGTCATGGCATATTTTGTAGGGACTTTTACAAACCTATTTGTGGTGTGTAGCAATACATATTAATTTAGAATTCAGAGTATGTGTGAATTCTTCATGCTTTCACTTGGCATGTGCTTTTCTGTACACTTATCCAGTCTGAATTTTTTTTATCACAGCTCTAGTGGGTACATGCATAGGACTGCTCATCTGGATTTGAGTGCAGAATCAGGAGCGTTGTTAGTATTACTGAGGTCCTGATAATTCTGAACCAGCAGGTGAGAGTGTTCAGGGAAACTGAGCAAGACAGAGTTTGCAATATAACTAAGAATGAAACTGTTGGAATTTTATCTTTGTTTTAAAGTGCTTTACTAAAATCCAAGTGGCAAAATAATTCTGAGTTTTTATGGCATCTGGAACTTACAAGTTTTCACTTTTGGAAGTACTGTAACGCTGTCACTACATCTTATTTTTCTAGTATACACAAGAAAGACCAGGCAGTAGTCTTTCATTTCTGTTTTAAGAAAACAAAAAATGGTAAACAGTTTTCTTTTTTTATTTAGGGATATTATTTGCACATAGGCAAACGTTGAAACCTTTGGGCAAATTGAAGGACGAACTGAGAATTGATTAACTTATGGCCAAAACTAGTGAGTAGCTGACTGTCCAGGGTCATTCTTTCATAATATTACTAATTAATTTGGTTCACCACTGTTTTTAAGAGACTAGGCCACAGCATCTTTTAGCCTGCAGCAGTGCTTATATTTGGACTCCAAACTGCTGGTTATTACGGGAAGTAATTTCTTACAGATACTTTGCTTGTATTAACATGTTACTTCTCTTAAACCAGATTTGCTTCATGCCTGCGAACTGCAACTTAGTCAAAAACTAGTCTTCTGGATTCTGGGTCTGGCAGCTCTATGCAATAGATTTAGGTGGTAATGCACTGGCTGAGAGCTTGATTAGAATGACAACCCAAATTGAGTTTTAGAGCAGCAGCAAAAGCATTTCCCAGAATGCTGATTAGGTGAAGTGTTCTATGTCATAGTGAACACTACTTCTAAATATTAGAGAAAAAAAATGTTCTTTTTTAACATAGATGTTTGTAATTTTTTTTGGAGTGGGTTGCTTAGTTGACAGGATGTTATTGTCTTGAGAAATGAGTAAAAACTGTAAACTAAAGCTGTACTGTTTAGTACTACTTGTTTTCTCACTTCATGTCTTCTTTTTTCTTAACTGTATGTATTCTTCAGTTGCACAGGGTGATTAGTTATATATATTGTCCTGTTGCATTAATTGGTTCTTTGAATCTTTACTCCTATGGCAGTCCCTTTATTAGATTGTTTATGCTATATAATACACTCCTAGCCAATTAGAATGATGGAATTTGTATCCGTTTTTTCTTTGACTGTGTTCTCAATTTGGCTTCTAGAATGACAAGTCAATGATAATAGTCTGATATCAATCTGATGCAGTTTTAAAGTCTGCTGGGTAATATATCAGTTTAGAAATCAGGACACATATTGATCAGGTTAAAATTTATTTTTTTCCTCAATGTGCAGAAGAGCTGGCTTTTTAGCAGGCTTCGCTCTGAATTCTCATGGTAATTTTTTATTAGTTCTCTTGCTTTTCTCATCCTCTCCCTCCCCCTCCTCCTATATTATGCTCTCTGCATGTTTTTTGATACTCTGTGTAAATCTGTTTCAAAGGCAGGTGAAGCTAACTGCCTCATCGCTTTCTTGTTTTTGGAAAACTACTAATGGTATCTTTAAGATATATATAAAAACATACGTGTGTGTGTGTATATATAACAAAAAACCATGAGTCCTATGTTGCCAAGCAGGAAATTTTTTTTAAACCCTTCAGACAGCATTACTTAATATAATGATGTGTGGAAATGCAACTAGTGACAGTAAGTACCTAAAATTATGGATGGGGCTGTCAGTTCTGTATCTTGACTGGCTGTTTGAAGCCTTATGAGAAAAAAAAAACTCTGAAAGTATTTTTCTCAGAAACTGACCTTCTTGCTAAGAGGTATATATGTAACATGAATATGCTGAATTCCCTCTGCTAAACACTGGCAAATCTACAAAAATACTTTGAGTCACATACATCTTATGGTGGTTATGACCAAAAAAAAAAAAAAAAAGAGAGTTGGCATGGTATGTGTGCCATGGGGGAAAAATTCTCTCTGATATCAGAAGAAATGCAAAATAAGGAGGAATACAACTCAACCAGAAAGAATCTTTTAGTTACTTGATAGTGTCTGCTCTGCTAGTCATGCTAACTGTGGTAAGCAGAGGTCACAAAAACTGTGTTGTCCCTTTGGGCATTGTCACAATGAATTATGAACCAACTTGCATTATATGATGCCATCACAGACAGTGGCAAAAAGAATGCAAATGTGACACATATAATGAAGTAAAAGTTGTATAACTACTGAGATTGATTTTAATAGCCAGCTACAGCACAACTAAGTGTTTCATTTTTCACTTGCCCAGCTCTGTTAGTAGGTATATTGTTTACAGTTTTTAAGTACTACTTCTTGAGGATATTTTTAGTAAGTTTCTTCTTACCCTCTTCTGTCTTCTACCAAGAAAGTATAAATGGTAAAGGTTGAAATGAAGTACATTTTGAGAATGTTTAAAAACACCTGAAACATTTTTTTTTTTGTTCCTACATGCAAAATAACATCTTTTAAGGTGCTCCTTTATCAGACTACTCTGTTTATCTGTGTAGCTCCCTGTGTAATACAAAACATAATTTTTCTTCAGTGTGTAAAAAGAGCTTTTGAAACTGGGGTCTGTTTGTGATTTCAAAGCTTGAAAAAAGCAGGGGTATTTTTTATGATTAATAAAAATTTTTACCTTATCTCTAATTAAAAATCTAACTTCATCTTTCCACCATTGGATCTTGCTATATACTCTTCTGCTAGATAAAAAAGCCAGTCAGCCATGTCTTTTTTATGAAAGTGCTCGTGGATTGGTGCATATTTTTACGGCAGCTCTGTACCCACAAATTTCCTAGAGGGAGAAAGAGCACAACAATAGCTTTACCTTTTCTACAAAGCACATCCCTAAATACTGGGGTTACGGAAACCTGAATGCTCTTTCTAATTTTTGTCATACAGTCCCTTTCTCTTTGCTGTCAAGCGAACTGCTTATCAGTTAAAATACATGTAAAAATGAAAACCTTCAGTAACTTCAGTTAGGGAAAAGTCTTTTGAAGTTTTTACTTCTTAGCACTAGCCTTGCTTTATCAATTTCATGTCACGTTATTTCTTTTGTTTCCTCCCTTTTGAAGTACACTGGTACTGTTTGATGTGTGTCTTTTCCTTTTTTAAATTCAAAGACTAAAAATGAGAGGGGTCTTGGATTGGATATTGAACAAAGAAGACTGAAAATATAACTTTTCTTAGCATATGTGCTAAGCAAGGTTTGCTGAAGAGAAATATGACTTTATCCTTGCAGACAAAAACGGCAAGTCAGAGGAAGTTACCTTTCAGGAGAGAGCCAACTTTGGATGAAGAATCTAGTTTATCTTGCATCTTCACCAAATAGGATGGCTTTAGGTACAAGATGTATGCAGATTTTCCTTTTGGAGTTAAATCTCAGTCTCTTATTCTACTTTCAATACACTTCTAATATTCAAGTTGTCTGAGAGGTAATGGAGATACTGGGGTTTTTTTTGGGTTGCTCCTCTTGCTTTTTCTAGCATTAATTACAAGCTGAAACTCCCAGTTTACAAAGTTAAAATGCTTACTGCTCCTCTTTGTTTTTTTTTTTTTATTATCTCCTTCCTCCTATATTTACTGATACAGTTAGGGAAAGTTGTGGCAAGGGATCTGAGAGTTGCACAGCATACACACTGTGTGACCTGTGGCTCTTTTCAGTGCGGCTCCGTGCCACTCTCTTGGTTTAACCACTCATCTGTGTCTTTGGCCCAATCTATTTTATGTCTGTTGGGCTTCTAAGTTTCTTTGGATTACAGTGCCTTCTTTTGAGATTAAGATGGAAAGCCACCTAAATACATTCTATAAATAGGTTCTTTTTGGTTTTTTAAATTGTCAGAATTTTTTCCTTTGGGAATTGTGTCCATCTTTTTACAGGATTCTGTAACTTCACTTTGCAGCCTACTGACCAATCCAACCTTTTTCTTATTGTTATGTTACAACTAGCACTATTTCTAGTTAGAGACAATCATAGCTGTGGTACTGCTTGAGAGCCTGCAATATTATTCTTGTCTGCTGCTGCAAAACATAGTTGTTGCTTTCCATTTTGTTTGCTTGTCTCTTTGCTGATGTTTTTGCTCTATGTGCCAGATTAAGGGAGAGACGGATTTGACGTTGCATGCTGGTACCGTGACTAGGTAGGTCAGGTCCATTCAGTGATTCTTATTTTCTTATGACTATGTGACTAAGATACATTGCAAGACTTATCATTAAGGTTGCAAAATCTGGTCTTACCATTTAGTAAGAGGCACTGTAGCTGGCTCTGCAATTTCTGCTTAACTTGGCTGTCAATACGTGTTATGATTGTCTTTAATTACAGCCTCTCATGCTTTTTAAAAAAAAAAAAAAACAAAAAAAACAAACCAAACCCAAATGCTATTTTAAGCTACCTTAATTTTATGGATGGGTGGGTATATTTAAGATTTTATTGATAGTTATGTACCAATTTTGTAATGCCTGCTCTGCATCTTGTGTTTAATAGCCTAGTACTGACAGCTGAAGATGCTGGTCATTCAAATTGTGATTTATATCTCTGTATAAAAATTTAATATTACAGATCTTAAATCTGCCATTGAAGAGTACTTTTCACAGAAACCAAAAAAATGCCTTAGTAATCCATTTAGAAAAAAAAATGGGCATACTGAGTTGTATTGAACTTGAATATGTTTGTACAGATTTCTGAAATACTGAATACCGTCAGGTTTTTCCATTGCTGTTCAAAATGTGGTAGAGGACTGTAGTCAGAAACCTTATGCAACCAATGTTTAAATGCAGCTGTTTCATGCCCAACGCCTCACCCATGCAGCAGTTGTTAGTGAGGCCTGATGAAAAGAAGCTGCAACATCTAGACCTTCCTTCAAAGGTACAAAAGTCACCTTAATACAACTGAAGTCAGTAGCAACAATAAAGAATAGAAAGCAGTATGCTTATGCAGTCATCTCCCCTGAACCAGAGCTGGAGTTTCCCCATCAGTAGTAAAGTGATGTTTCATCTGGGGCTTATCTTAAAGGAAACACTCTCTTTCTGATTACACAGTAATTCTGTGATGAAGACCCTACCTGTCATGATTGGCAAATTGTGCCTGTCACTCATTGCCTTCTGCTTCAAAATGTGCACTTTTTTTTCTGTTTTAATATTTTTTTTGCTATATTGAGCACACTTTTGGCTTATCCTGCTGGTGTCTTCTTGCCCTATCATTCTTTTCTTAAGCAGACAGGGAGAGTTTTTGAAGGAGTTCAGTCAGGTATGTTTTGTCATCCTTCCCTTGGCCTCTTACCTAAATTGTTTTCATCATCACCGCAGGCAAAATTGACATTTTCATGTCTAATTTGTAGTTTTGATTCTGCAATGCTGAGTGTGCCATTGGAGGGCAGAATTAGCTCTTAAGCTGTCAGAGAGCAGACTTAATGGTTTGCTCTAATTTTATGTTGGTGTGGTTCACAGGTCTGAAGAGCAGTGTGTTGCAGAACAATGCTTGTGTTAACGCATGATACACCTTTAATCCTCTCCCATCCATGCAAAACTGGTAATAGTTATTGTATTAAAATCACATATACATGTTGCAGTACTATCATTAAAGGAAAACTATTAATTTATGTAACTATGACTTAGTACACTTTGTCTAATTTGGTTGTGAATGATGAGGTGAGGAGACCCCCCAAAACTTTAAAATGTGAATACTCTAATTTTCTTTTTCAACACTTAAATTAAGAATACTTGGCCTTCGGTATAGGAATTATGGGAATTACACTTCCAAGAATTAAAGTGATTGAAAGGATAGCCATACTCATTTTCCTGTAGGTTGGGGGTTTTTTTTGTTAGAACAGTTGAAATAAGTGTCTTCTAGGCTGAAAGATCTGCAACAGAAAAATGCTTATGTTACAGGTTATTTCCTCAAAATATTCTGTTCTTTAGAAAACATTCTTAAATGTTTTGCGTGAGAGTGATACATACTATTGTAATAATGAGAAAAAGATTTGCTGGCAATGTCTTTCATATCCCATTATCTTTCACTTCACTGTTCATAACAGCTTCAATGAGAGTATTACTGCAGACATCTTCAATTACACAAACAGCTTTTTCAGATTGTTCCAGGAAATATTTTCATCTTTAAAATTGGACTATTCCGGTGAAATTAGAGGTGAAAATAGCTGAAATAAGTGAGTTAGTATTTGAGTTAAAAAAACAAAATTCTGTTTTCATTTGCCAGAACAGGATTTAATTTTTCATTCTCTACAATTGTTCCCTTTGGGGCAGAATAGGTTCCTTCCTAAGGTATATGTGGGCAGAGACATTGAGTTGTTAATTTTCCCCTCTACTGCAAGCAGCCACGTCATACAGTATACTTTCTGAATTTGTCAGGCTCCCTCTTATCTGAGCTTTTGCTCACACTGGTGGTATTCAAGGGTAGTTCTTGAATCTTGTTTCTCTAGCTATGTTAAATCTACTTCTAGAAGAATGGATGAAGGTTGAGTTTTCATCTCCCTGTTGTGCTCCCCTATAGTGTTTGTTACTTACTCTTAATATATAGATTTCTACTATAATAGTAGAAGTTTTAGACTTTGGTATCTCAGGTTATCAATATTTAATGTAGACTGTGAGGTAAAGTAGCCTTTTAACGGAGCACTCCAGCATTGATCTTGTGAAACTGAATTTACTTCCAAGAATAGCTGTTCTGTGTAAGTTGATACAGTGCTCTTACAGATATAGCACATCTGGTAGAAATAGATGAAGAGAGTGTAGTTCTGAAAAATAGAGGCATTATACTTGCGTATTACTTTGGGTTTTTTATGGAAAAAGCGTTACAGAAACAAACATGTAGGTTTGGTTTTCTCCCTCAGGATAAGAAAGGTGTAATCTCGTGTGCAGTATTGTTGAAGTTATCACAAATACTAGATCATTTTGAACTGAATGGCCTCTGAAAACAAGGATTGAAGTACTTGAAAATCAAATGGGTGGGCCTGTGTACCAGTGGAGCATGAAGCTCTGTATTATTGTAAGTGTCCTACTTTAGTTTGTTAGGCTGAAGCCTAAAAGAAGACTATTTTCTGTGATGCCTGTAAAGGATGTCAGTAAGAAGTTCTTCTTGGCTTTCTATTTCTATTATGCACCTTTTTTTAAAAAAAGCCTCGTGAAAACTAAGTCAGTTTTAGTGCTTCAGCCTGTCCTCAAATTAATCAGACTGCCTGTGAAGGAAGGAACTTTGAGTATTGACTCAGACAACTCAGATGTTAGTTTTCACCTCTGCAAGTTTAAACCAGCGTTCTGTGGTATAGGAACCTGCCTGCAACCAAGAACAATGATGTCCATATTAATCAAGTCCTTTAGCACCACCAGTACCATAAGTGGTAGTTCTGCTAGAAGCACAGAGTTTTTGTGCCAAGACTTGAATTTTCAGAAGGGATGTCAAGATTTATTTTCTGCTGTGCTCAAGTTAGTAAAGTCACTAGGGGCCAGTTCAGCTGAACTGATAAGATGCATGAACTAGATGAATAAGATTTAGTATAACTTCCTTCCTACATGCTCTTCTTAATATTCACAACATGTGTCATAGTTATTCCAAAGGTTACTCTTACTGGCTTTTAATTCTGACTGTGGGCCACAAGCTTAGTTTGCTTTAAAATATTCATGTTGGGAAACTTCAACAGCCCCTTAGTAACTTCAGGGTAATGAAAACCTTTTGCTTTCTAAAATGGGATGTGTTGCTGGGGGGAGTTGTTGCTTTTAATAAAAAAAAAAAGTCCAAACAGACAAATTAAACCACAACCCATTGACAATGGGAGAAATACATACATTGCACCCTGATATCCTTTGGAAGGACAACAGAGCAGGACACAAGAGATCCAGGATGTTCTTGGAATGTGCTGATGATAACTTTCTTCTACAAATGATTGAGGAACCAACGAGGAAAGGATCTGTGCTGGATCTTGTCCTTACCAACAGGGAGGGGTTGGTGGGGAAAGTCAAACTTAAGGGTAGCCTAAGCTGCAGCAATTGTGAAATGGTAGAATTCAAGATTCTTAGGGCAGTGAGGAGGGTGTGCAGCAAGCTCACTACCCTGGACTTCAAGAGAGTGGACTATGGACTCCTGAGAGACCTGATTGGCAGGGCCTGGAGAAGAGAAGGCTCCGGGGAGACCTTATAACAGCCTTCCTTTATCTGAAGGGAGCCTACAGGAGAGCTGGAGAGGGACTCTTTTGTCAGGGAGTGTAGTGACAAGACAAGGGGTAATGGCTTTAAATTGAAAGAGGGGAGATTTAGACTAGATACCAGAAAGAAACTCTCTCCTGTGAGGGTGGTGAGGCACTGGAACAGGTGTGGGTGCCTCATCCCTGAAGGTGTTCAAGGGTGGATGGGGCTTTGAGCAACCTGCTGTAGTGGGAGGTGTCCCTGCCCATGGCATGGGGGTTGGAACTTGATGGTCTTTAAGGTCCCTTCCAAGTCTAACCATTCTGGGATTCCATCAAATACCCAATCAAAATAATGCAATTGAAGAATTCTATTATTATATAGTGGATTTTCAAACATTACCTGATGTAGTGTTAATGTTACCACTTTTTTTACCAATTACCTTTTGGCAATACTGAAAACATTTGTTGTAGTAATAGTAGTTGACTTGAGAAACTGCATGTGCTGTTTTTGCTTATGCTATGTGTTCCTGTTCCACTGAGAATTCTGGTTTTACTTTTTAGACTTTAAGATTAAACTGATTCTGACAGTTTTTTCTTGTTCTTTGCTAAATGCTAACCAGCATTTCTGTCCCTCCCTGTAGAAATGCATACAGTCATTTATTTATCTGTAAGTCTAATAATGGATCTCCCAGGTTTATCTATTGTTGCTTGTTAAATCATATTTAACTTACAACACTGATTAATTTTGTTTGCCCACAGGCTCTGAATCATGTGTGTTGTGAACACATTATAATTATTGTCTCATTAACTGAAGACTATGGTTATATGTTTTAGTATTACATAGAGATGAACTACCTAATATTTTATTCTATTTAGAGAAAGCCAGGTGTTCTGAAAGCAGCAAATCTTGTCAAGAGAATGGAGTGCAAGAATCTGAATGAAATATTTAGATCATAACACGTTAAATTTGAGCTATAAAGTGATTGGCTGTTTTGTAACTATATAAATGGCTGGTGGTTATAAAAACCTCAGTCATACTGTTTTATGCGTCCAAGTAGTATTTCTATACTGTAATTTGTGCAGGTTCAGTGCTTTATTTACTCATTGTTACTCTTAATTTCTCTGAGGTCTGTGCCTACAGCACTTTCTAAGAGACAAATGCCGAAGATGGATTACCTATGGAGGAGAAATAGTGATTTGCATGCTACTATGGCATCCTGCTTGCGTTGTGATAAGAAGTTTGTGTCATACCAGTGAATTCAGAGGGCAGCAATACTGATTTTTCTATAGCTCCTGTAATGATTTGTCATGATATTAGATGACCTTCTGAAAGCTTGACCTTCTAAAAGTGGGTAATTTATATGAAAATTCCAGTTTTCCATTTCAAATTAAAATAAGCTTCATGGGTGTGGAGAGAGACAGGAAATGTGATCTCAGTATATCACTCAAGTCCAAAAAAAAAAAAACACCACCAAAACCCAAAACATGCCCTTTCCCAGCTTCGATACTGACTGCGTATTTAAACCCCTTTTTCCCTCTCTTTCCTTAAAAATGCTGGACCGTCCTCCAGTATTTTTGAACACCTGGAGTTGAAAATATTAGTGAAGACATTTTAGGTGCTTACGTATTTTCTGAATTCTGTTCCACTTTTAGTTTTCCCTTTTTTCCACACAATATTGTCACTTATTTTTTTCTTCTAGAATTAAGGTCCTTGCCAACACTTTTTTCATTGTGAGGTTCTCTGTCACTTTGACTTTGTTCTTGGTCCTCAGGTTGGAGCCCTACAACATTCCTGTTCTGGACATCCAATGTGCTTGCAGTCTCAAAATCATAATCTTTAATTTTTGAGTCTTAGACCGGTTCTCATATAACTAAGATAAAGGCCTGAGGCCACGCTGAGTACTGTGTCCAGTTTTGTGCCCCTTCACTGCAAGGAAGACATTGAGGTGCTGGAGCATGTTCAGAGAAGGGCAAGAGAGCTGGTGAGTGGTCTCAAACACAAGTCTTACGAGGAGAAGCTGAGGGAGCTGGGATTATTTAGCCTGGAGAAAAGGAGGTTGAGGGGAAATATTATCACTCTCTACAAGTACTTGGAAGGAGATCCTAGCGAGGTGGGGGTTGGTCTCTTCTCCCAAGTAACAAGTGATAGGACAAGAAGAAATGGCCTCAAATTGCGTGGAGGGCGGGGAGTGAGGATGGATACCAGGAAACATTTCTTCACCAAAAAGCTTGTCAAACATTGGAACAGCTTGCCCAGGGAAGTGGTTGAGGAACCATCCCTGAAGCTATTTAAAAGACTTGTAGATGCGGTGCTTAGGAACATGGTTTAGTGGTGGTTTGGACAGTGTTAGGTTGACAGTGGGAGTCGATGATCTTAAAGGTCTCTTCCAACCTAGACAACTCTGATTATTTTCTCCTTGACCTTTTTAGCCTGAATGTCTTTGCCAAGGAACGTTTATTTGATTTCTTATTAATGAGTATAGGATATCTTTATGGAGTTGAGAGAGTATTTTGGACATTATTTTTTGGCAACTAATATGGAAGTTTCCACTTGTCATGTATGTGATTTCTTGAATTTCTTCTCAGTTTTGGTTTAATTTGTAGCAATGTTTATGGGCAGTCGAAAGTGAAAATAAGGATTTGTGTTGAAAACATGCTGGAAAGAGACAATAGTGTGTAAAAAAGCCACAAGGGGCTCTAGTGATGAAGGAAAGGGTACATTTCATGGGTGTTACTTTTGGCTATGTGAAATCCTTTATTTGCTTGGAGATTGTGCTGAAAGTTTGTATCAGACAAGCTGTGAAAGCTGATTTGACATTTAGTGCACATAGGTGTTTTGCAGAGGGTGGCTTTCACCCAAATATTTTGCCATAGTTATGTTAGATAGCTGATGATCTTATCCTAATACGTAAAATATTGCGCTCTGCTATTTAGTGTGGAAAGTAGTCTGGTGGGCAGGAGAGTGGGCTTGAGTTGGAAGCTCCTGTGTTTTACACTGGAGGAAAATGTGGATACCATAAGCTTCATAGACCAGAGATGATGTATTTATGAACCTGTGTTAGTGATCTATAGATGGAATGGATCAGATCCTCTCATATTAGGGGAACTGGCAGCTCTCCAGTGGGGATCTGCCTCTGGCACAGGCATGGATGGCCACTGGGATGCACTATGTTTCCAGGGGGTACAGAGGTGGTTTAGTGGGTGTAACACCTTATCTTTCTTACAGCTAGTACTGAGTGAGGGCCGAAAGGGAGAAGTGCATTGATTCTTCCTTCTGTTAGTCCTGGAGGTCACGGTACCCTCTTCAGAAGTCTGAGTAGAACAAAATGGACGTGGGAACTGAGGATTACAGGGGTTATTGAAAGCTTCATCATACCTTATTCACCTGAATCATTTACTGTAGCTGGAGAAGCTCTGAAGTATTTTCATATGTGCTTACCATTGGTTTTATTTAGTCTCTATGTTTTTATCTTTCCACATTTTCCAGCTTGCATCTGTGTTTTTTTTTTTGTTTTGTTTTCTAAACATAACCCTGAGGTTAAATAAGGGCCAGAGATACTAGTGAGAACTCGGAGTGCTAAATGGTACATTTTCAATGGTGTTTATTGTTGCAGTGACAAGGTAGCTTGCACATTTCTAAACTGCTGATAAGAAATTGTAAAAAGAAGCTAAAGGTCTGCAGTAACTAAATCCACAGCTTTATTTTCACGCTCATGCTGGAGAAATGCTTCCCCTCCCCTTCCCAGTAAGTGCTTTTCAGGTAATATAAGTGTCAATGTTATCACAGATTCTGGCATCATATAGTCTCTCCCAGTGTTTTGTTTTCTATAACAAGTTTTATATCAGAAGTGAAAATAATTTTATAGTCCTTTCATTTTTGAAAAAATTGGTCCTGAAGTATGTACTGCTTTATGGCTCCCAAATACTGTGTCTTGACGCAAATGCCATGCAGAAACATGTCACCACACTCAAAAGGTTAATTGATATTTCAGGATGCTGAATGTCTTCTAAGTAAACACGACCATAGCCAAATACATGTTATGTTTTTCTTTCAAGAAAATAAATAGTCAGACCCTTTCGAAGCCTTAGGCAGCATACTATTTGCTAATCAAAACTTGTTCTCATAAAACTATATTTAAAACAGGAAAGATACATGAATCATACAGGAAAACAAAAGTTACGTTACGGTAAAGCAATATAAAAAAAGAGTTATGGCTGCTGTTCAGCTATAAACTCAGGCTACTGTGCTGCCACATATATTGTATTCGTTCTGAGCCCTCTGCAATCTTCCTGGATAGATGTATATTAAAAATGAAATAGAAGACATAAATTTGAATTTCTTTACTTTTGAGGTTTTGTTCTTCACACTACACACAGTACACTGTTTAATGGCTTTAGAAAAGTCTTAAAAGTCAGGCATCCTAGGACACTGTTTTTATTTCATAATCCTGGATAAACTGCTACCTGGTCTAAGACTAGGTTTTGATGCTACTATAATGAACTGTTTAAGTAACTGATGGAAAGTCCTTTCTAAATTGATGGGCTTGAACCTTAGTGACTGTGGTATGAAGAACCATTGTGTTCCAGAGCTTGCTTACTCTCCATATTTGACCATAGTGATTTTGTGTTTTATCAAAATAAGTAGTACTGTTTCCTGTTGCCTGCTTTTAGCTGCTCCCCCCAGTAGCACATAAGTCAGCATTTGGATCCTTGACCATTGGCTGTTACAAATTTTGATGTAGTTCTTTAACTGAATTGAACATCTTTCTTGATCTAAAACCTAAAGTAAGGCAAGATCTTCTGATCTTGCTCTCAAGAGAAACAGAGGTAATTTCTTGACTTAATTTTATTCAAGTTTGTGGACAGAAAAATGTTCTCAAGCTGTGTCATTCTGGTATAATTTCTTGGAAGATTCCAGATTCTGGGAACATGCATATTCTAGCACAGGGTCTTAGCAGACCTGTTCATAAGTGTGATGGACTTGAGTATATCCACAGAATCCACTTTGGATTGTGCTGTAGTTTTGGGTGGGATGGGCAGTGAGCAATTATTTTCATCAAACAAGATGTAATTAGGTTAGAGGAAATCAAAATGGAGAATTGTGATTAAAAATTAATCTGCTTTTAGAATTTCTAAAACTTGTCTCTTGAAGTACTTTCATAGGTTGTGGGCTAAGGCTACCACAAAATGAGCTGGACCAGATTTACAGCATTTTAGCTATGCGCATTTGTGTTGTATACATGCTTTTGTCAATTGGATTAATTATACTTATTTTTATCACAGAGTGAAGCCTGAAAAAGGGTCATTTATTGTGGAGCAGCTGACAGACTGCAGGCAGGCCTGCTGACTTCTTGCTACTTTCTTGTTACTGTAGTGGTACACAAAGTCAGCCTGAGAATGTCCGTTAACTTTGTTTGGCCTTGGCTAAACTCCCTAACAATCCTGAAAAGGCAGTGGTGGTTAATAGGCCGTGATCCATAATTTGCCTTTCAGTATGCTTGCTCAAACGAGATATAACTTACGTTAATGTGTAAAAGTAAATGGTAGAGCTGCAATAAGTTTTGGAAGCTCTGTCTTTGAGCTGTGCCCACGAAAGAGGTTTCTGCCCCTCGCTCTCCTCTTTAAAGATTACTGTTGCTGTAGGAGGCAGGGCATGGATTGGCTTCTTTGGTCCTCACAGTGCAGAGCTTCTGGGATGGCTCTCAGCTGTTGATGATTTTAGCTGAATTGTTGGACTGGTGAGAGATTACTCAAGATGTAGCACGCTTTCACTTTTACCATGTCAGCCACAATACTCACTAGCAGAGGGGAGACACTAGATTAAAAACAACTTGCAGTCAAATAAACTTGCCAGATGGTAAGACTTTGTCTTTCTACTACTCTTTATTCAAGAAGAACAGGTAAGTTATTTTGTGAAAGACTTGTAGTTCTGTTCTCGCATGCTTCATTTATGCATGAGGTGTAGCTTGATAATGTTTGAATACCAGTTTAGATTAATGATTAAAATGCTATTTGAAATGTATTTTTGTGTAACTTCCTATTAAAAATTCTGTTGCTCACATGCTTAACTGGTTTTTGGCTTCAGTAGTAAGAATTTTAAAAGCAGCACAGAATTATTTTTTGTCATTAATATCAGTGTATGGTAGAACACACATGAGTAGATCTGTTGATTATGAAATTACCATTTTTATCTGGTTTATCATTTATTAGTATTTTTTTTTCCTAAAAGAAAAATAAATATGGAGTAAACTTGAATTCACAACTTTGCAGATAAACTTCTACAAGGAGGAGGAAACTACCATGTTTTGGATCCTTAGTTGTATTTTATGGGTTGGTTCCAGCAGATGTGGGGTATATGCTTTATTTGAACTGATAAATTTGGCAAGGGAGAAGCAACTCTGTCTCGGAATCCAGGAGAATTTACAGACTGTGCATTGTATAAAAATGCTTAACATCTGTAGAGCCTGACATTGTGCTCACTGATACAGACCATTCACAATATTGAAAGTTGGGATGAGTACTTCGTACCATCTGATTGTAATGTAAGTTTGTGTTTTATAGCTTGAAACAATTGGATGGCAGCTGAATCTTCAAATGGCAGAGTCCATGCAAGCAAAACTGAAGTCTCCTCGGGCTGTGCTGGAGCTGGGAGTGAGCAATGAAGATTCAAAGGTAAGAAATACACACCTGGCAGAGTTCGAATGAGTTGTGGTGATGACCTTAAGTTGGAGCTCTTGATTATTGTTAAGTCTCGCCAGTGTTTTCATTTACATATTTCATAAAATTATAGTAAGCACTTGGAATTGTGAAATACTAAGGTAATAGACTACATACTAGGTAGACCATGCACTGTGTCACCAGCTCTTTGGACTGTAACACAACAGAGAAATATGGAACATTGTTATTTTAGATATCTAAAATATCTTTGTAGATAATTTGTTTTTATCTCGTAGCATGTGATTGGTACTCCTTATACTTTTAGTGCCTAGTAGGTTGCAGCCTTATACCATGTGTGTAGTTCTGTAAGGTATTACTCGTCACTTGCAACCTCTCTGTACTAGTGATGTATTTAGGGGTGATGACATAATATTCAGGACTGCAGAGAGCAAATATTTCAAGGTTTTTAAGGTAAAGCCTTAAGTTCAAGGGTTTTAGTGAGCAGTGATGGTTAAGTACCAAAGCCCACTAATGACCTTACCTTTTTGTTCATAAAATCTGTATTTTTGTTAGCTAAAATGTTTTAAATTAAACACATGAATTGCTTTTAAACTTGTCTTGCTAATGGAAGGTGCAGTCTTTACTTCTGTGTTGTCTGTCAGAATGTTTATCTATGAAAAAATCAGTATAAAAGATTTGAGGGGAAAAATCAGAACTGAGCTTTAGCATTACACTTAAATCACAGTAATTATACTAATGTGAGTGGAATTTTTGACTTATAGTAAAATAAAAGAGCATACACAGCTTATGTCTGTGCTTCTCACCAGGACTTAGAGCAGTTTGCTGCAATCTGTATTTTTGAATGCAAATACAGGAAGCAGACAATATTTTATGTCCAGGCTGCATTGGGCAGCACTGCATACAGATTCAATTTTGTGGCAAAACAATTTTTTAAAAAATGAAGAAAAAAATGTCACTTTTACATGGCACAGAAAATTCATCTGCGTCTGGACATAGGAAACTCAAAATTCCATTGACATACAGAATTCAGCAAATGGATTTATTTTTTTGTTTGTTTCCTCTCTTTCTTATTGTGGGCATAATTAGATATCAACTTCAAAACTATTTTGCAACCATTAGTAGTATAGATTAGACTGTTAGCTGGCATTTATGTAGAACAGGGCAACAAAAACATACTGATGCTCTCAAACTCCAGACACTAAAATTTAAAAATCTGAGTTGGTCTACAGGTTTTCTCACTGAATGATTACATACTAGTAGAGAATGATTTTAAGACTGCCTAATATAGGCTTATATATCGACAGAAGTGTTGGAATGTAATTTTTGTGCTTCTGTATTTTGCATCTTCATGATCTTTGTGCACTAAGTATTATATATAAAGATCTTAAATACTAGGTACTTCTTTTTTTCTTCCCAAACTTATGTGTGTAACTTTTACACAGAAATTTGGCATGAAGATAGCATATATGTTCTTACTGATTGTCTTCATTTCTCACTGAACTTTGTAAGTTTTTTTTATTATTAATTAATGGATATAACAAATTTTCTTGTTAAAGATAAAAGCTGTTACAGAGGAGCTTTTGTGAGCTGGCTCATTAGGGGGCAGTAGTGCTCTTTGTCACACTGGCTCTTTGAATGCTTTTTTGAAGTCATACTTGGAATCAATTCTGAAGTCAGTCGTTGTAGGAAGTGTTAAGTGTTTACATTCCTAATCTGTATATAACAATAGAAGTTTGTCTTGCTCATTTACAAAACTAAAGCCTGTTAATAAG
This sequence comes from Nycticryphes semicollaris, assembly GCA_013400055.1. Classification (NCBI taxonomy): domain Eukaryota; kingdom Metazoa; phylum Chordata; class Aves; order Charadriiformes; family Rostratulidae; genus Nycticryphes; species Nycticryphes semicollaris. The sequence goes on from VXBJ01001895.1 coordinate 33,096, forward strand.
AAAAGCCACACTGAACAAGGTAAATGACATTGGCTGTTTCTTCCACTTTTGCTAACTAAAAGTAATTGCACTAATACATTAATGTTTACTACAGCTCACTCCACTTAAAGATCATTTAAACAGTTCTTCGTCAGAAGTTGACATTTAAAATTAGTATTTAAATTATTTCTTCAGGAGAGGTAATTGGAAAACCTGTGGATATATGAGTGTTATTTAGCTTTATGAAATAAAGAGTCAGAGGATCTGCTATATGCTATATAAATATTTATAGGGTATATTTTGTCAGCTTCAGATGAAATGCAGAGTCCCATAGGTATTATGCCATAAAAATTCAAAAGTAAGGTGGTCTTTGGTTCTTTCATGTGATTCAGGCTGCTAGTGACATTTGCATTGCCCAGGAAATACGCTGTTTCTGACTAGTAGTAATTCTGATCCTGTGATTTTTAATTTACTGGTCTTTGTCAAAAAAATGCTGTTTGCTTATATGCAGACTTTATGCTTGATTTGGATCTAACAAGTATTTTGCATGTGCCATGAAAAGTTTTTCACCATGGGGTTGGTTTAAGTATGGAAGTGAGTTACCTGGAGAGGCTGCAGAGTTGCCAGCCTTGGAGATACTCAGGAATCAGTGGGATGAGACCCTGAGCATCGTGACCCGGGGTGAGTTTGGAGTTAACCCTGCTGCGAGCAGGGGTTGGATCAGGTGGGCTGCTGACCCCTGCGTTCCAGCCCAAGCTGTCCTGTGATTTTGGCTGCTGTGTGGCTCAGTTGCTGATAATGGTGTTTTATATGGGGAGAAGAAAAAAAGAGCTTTTAATTAAAAAGCCAATTAACAGTGGCTTCTTACAGTGATTCAGGATCTGAAATGTTTAATTGCATTTCTAAATCTGAGGGAAGTGGAATTTCTATGAACTAAGCACACAAGCAAGGTGGTAAGATAGGAAATATCTTTGTGAACTGCTTCCATTCTGACATTTTAACGAGCTAAACTGACATTTAGAAATGATGTGTAAGATATCAGCTGGGTAGAAGGATTTTCTTCAGTAATATAATTTGGTTTCAGATCTTTTGGGCTGCTCAGTTGCAACACAACATTCTGGGGATTTTTTACAGAACATCGTTATTTTGATGGCTGTGGAGTAGGTAAACCAGTAGAGGGAGCACAAATTAACAAGCCTGGTATTCTGTGCTGCTAATTATGATTTTGATTTGCAAACAAAGACTGATCCCAAAAAGTGCTATTTATTTAACATCTGTTTTCTTCAGTAATTTATTTAATAATTACCCACACAGTCACACACTTTCATGTTCTTTTCCACTGTTAATAGCAGTAATTCCTTACGCTGTCCAGCCCAGACCCTTCTAAAGAACTGTGATCATTTTCTATAACTGTAGGAGACACAAAAAAAAAAAAATGTAGTAAAGGCTGTAGAAAAGTTTTAAGGGCTTCAAAAATATCACATCATTGGTGCCTAATGTCTCTGTAGAAGAATGTGAGAAGGAAGAGTATGTTCTTGAAGGATCTCTGCTATACCTCTTCATAGGAAGATCCAGTAAGGTGCATTACTATATGGGGTATTTATTATTGTCTATTTTTACACATGATCTGTACTTAACGGTTGTGGTTGAAAATCATTACGATGAGAAACTTTTCTTGCCCAGTGTTGTCTCATGATAGTTACCCAAATTTTTTTCTGCAAACCCACTCCACGGGTTTCATCAGATTCTGTTATCTAACTGCAGTTTTTCCTATGGAAGGCTTTGTCTTTTCTTGGTTTTCCTTCTCTGTATTTCATCTTTGATTTTATTCTTGACGATTAAGGAGTTCTTGAGGGAGTTGAATTTGGTTTTTTTCAGTGTGTATGCTATGCATAGGTTCCTCATGAGAATGCAATACTTTATTTTGTTCCTTCTTTTATAAGTATATTTGAAGAATTTTATTAGAGGATTTTTGTCTGCCAGTGCAAGACAAAAAATAACTGGTAAATGTACTGTTTTGTTAAACCTGCTAACATAATGATTCTATGATTCTAATACTTTTGACAAAGACAGATAAGATTAAAATGTTACTACACTGATTTAATTTTATTGCCTTTTCATTAATTTCCCCTAAGTTATAGATCCTTTAAAAGAAGAATATGAAAATGAAAATATTTTTAACTATTACTTCTGCAACTGTTAAAAAATCAAAATGAGGTCTGACTGCATTTGAAATTGAGATTGTAATACACATTCATTTTACAGAGTAAAGAGAAGTCTGGAAATCTTAGCTGATTTTTACGTGTTAAAATAACAGGACATGGTTTTCTTTTTTGTTTGCTTGTTCACAGATTTTTCTATACATTTCTGCACTGTGAACAGATCTAGACCTTGGATCTTTTGCTCTGTTTACTTCAATAAGTACGCCATTTTGCTTTCCCAGTTTGCCACTGTGAATATTTTCCCAGTCCTTAACAGTAAAACAGTAGATGAGGAACAAAGCTTTTCCTCTAGCAGAGAGATATCAATCACTTGATTCAGGCTGTAGATTCTGTGCAGCCTGTATAGCACGCAGGCAGGACCTGAACTTGGATGGATATTTAAGGAAATATGCTGTTGCTTCCTTTTTGCCTCCCCTCACTCTGGTTTAGCCCTTTGTTTCCCTCTGAAAAGAAGTTATATTTGTGGAGTGGCGTAACAGTGAGAGTTGGTGGAAGGTAGTGATATGTTCCTACTTCAAAGAGGTAGGAGGTGGCAAGGCTGAGCATCTATACCATGATATTACCCCCCTGTGTTTTCCTTCTCAGTCCTCATCTTTCGGGGTGATGCATTTAGGTGTCTTTTTTCATTTTCATTTTTTCATATAAAGGAGTAATTCCTATCTATAGGGCCTTGAAAAAAAGAGGGCCGATACAATACATGGTGCTGAAGGAACCGTAGTTAGATGCAAAGACTAAACAACTGCAAATTGCTTCTCATGATCATCAGCCACTTTCTGGTCTGATAGTGCCTGTTCCTTCTCAGAACATAAACAAGCTTGCATGTAACACCCTTGAACTGAGTTTAGTGTTCTCATCAAGCAGATTTGTAAGTCTATAGCCACTGAAAAAATAAGTAGGACAGGCCTTGGGTTAATGTGAAAATGTTTAAGGATGAAATTGAGAGAAGAGGGTTTTTCATTCCTATTTAGAGGCGGTAATTGGAGGCCTGGATAGCCTCAGATAGTGCAGTCCTGGTTCAAGGTCTTTCTGAACTTCTGTACACAAGCAAGGTTGCTGCTTTTGGCAAGGTACATTATGAAACCAATTTTGTTCTGAGAACTAAAAATCTAATAAATACTGCTGCTGATAACCTTTCCTAGGAGGAGGTTTCAGAATATTGAGAGAATTCCTCATATTTGTAGGAGCTTTAGTAAGTATGGCTGTGTAATCTTGAGTGTGTGGAACAGCTCAGAAAAATGGGACTGAAACTTCTAATTTGCTTCCAGGCTGTCACATTGCTACAGAAAGCTGTCAGAAGTTTCTTTGCTCAACCATGAGAGACAGAAATTCCAGACCTGGAGTGCGCATCAATTCTTACATTAGACTGTATTTGATCTACCATGCCTATTATCCCCGAATAAATCAATTTAATTAGAGGAAAAAAATGAAGCTGTAGTCCAGAATTTTCAGGATGCTGGACTTCTGTTTTCTTCTGGTGTAGAAACGTACAGCAGAATAACCCACGTCCTGTAAGTTGTGCATAGTTTGACATTTTACTTAGGAACCATTTGGCAGATGGTGTGACTCCAGGAGTATGCACTCACCTCTGGCAATTGTACTGCAGAGTATAGCCAATTATCTGGCTCCATTTGTGATCTTACATGATTTAATTACCTAGCTTATAGTAAGGATCTCGTTACAGGGTTCTCTTTACAGTATTGTTATATTTTACTTGGCTATATACACAATTTATGAATACAATCTGTAATGCATAAATTTACAAATCCTGTAACTAGCTACAGCCTCTGCACATGCTCTGCTCCCACTAAAACACTTCTACAACTTTTTCCATGTGTCTTTGCGTCACAGAATTAAAGAAGAAAAAGATCCCAGTTGACCCAGTATGGTTGATTGCAACCTTGGGCAACCTCATCCCTATAGTTAGTACTGAAACTCTTGTTTTATATAGGAGTAAATGGAATTATGTGCATTGTGTAACTCTACCATTGTCGGTCCAAATAAGCAGCAAGGTAGTGGCTGAAATACTTAATTTTGAAGTATAAATTTGTTGACTTTGTTTCATTGCCAGGCAGAGTTAAGTCCTTGAGGGCATTTGAAAAATAAAAGGATCTGCTGAGTTTTTCTCATTTAATGTATTTTTGCATGGCACCTTTTTTCTTGCAACATTTGTTTCTTGCCTCTAACTGGTTTTGTAGGCTTGGTCCTTCAGTCAAGTGAAGAAATGGAATTCCTTGCAGATTCTCCAGAAACTCTAAATACTTTCTTGCCTGCTGCTCTCAGAAACTAAGCAGTGTTTTAGCAAATGTACTGTTGTTGTCATTTGTGTGTAGCAATGGGAAATAACCCTATTTTGTCAGTACTTTTGCAATTCTTGGCAGTGCTGATCCTCCTGCTATTACTTAGGCAATCAGCTGTCGTCCCTTCATAAACGTGTTCAAAACTGGCTTCGCTCCCATGTCTATTTCTTCCTGACTAAGGTAGAAAGGTAAGGTAATGTAAGAAATGGGTGAGATTAGGGAGAGGTGATCAGAAAAGTTGAAATTCCTCTACGAGTAAAGCTTAGTCTCACCATCATAGCTCTTTTGCATGTGTCCTCCATTACAAGGAAGTTGACTGCTGCCTTTAAGAACTGGAGGTGAAAGGAGAGGAAGACAGCAAGTATTCTCCAAGCCAGAAGCTTTCTAACATGGTTGCTTAAAAACAGATAATTCTTCTGTGTGTAGATACACAAAAATAAAAATTTCTCCTAAGCATTAAAAGGTATAAACTTCAGAGGGTCATAAAGCCTTTACATATATCAAGTGACTAGAATTTTATGGTATTTAAATCAGATAGGAGTATCTGTCTTTTGCATTATTTGACAATTAGTAGCAAGCAGAGAAGAGTGTAATATGCTCTTTATAAAAATAGGATTTCAGCTTTTTATATATGAATATCTTGGTCTTGAGGAAGCTGGGCAGAACTGTATCTGTATGTTTTCTGAGTACCCCTGGAAATGCTTCTCAGTTTTTCATCTTCAGCTTCTCAGTTCTGCCATTGGTAAAATGGTGAACTTCTGACTGCTCAGTGGTTGCATCTTGGAAAGACTTGCCTGTGGAAAGCTTTATATATGAATCGTTTATTTTTCCTTTAAGGGGTGCTAAACAAGGAAAGTTACGAGATGTGGAATTTTAAAAAATGAATTTCCACCTGTTTTTTCTCAGTGGACTTGTGCTTAGAAATCCTTCACACCTTTAAGAGCCAGCAGTGGTTTGTTCTTCTGTAGTTGATTGCCATTTAAGGGGCACCTTCAGAGGTTGTAGAGGAAGGTAGGATTGTCTTCCACAGTCATGATTAATGCCTTTTTTTAATTTATGCTGACACTTAGGCAACTTAGTTGTGTTAACTTCTCATTTCTGTAACAGTAGCTTGGGAGCAGTCTCTGCTTTGCTGGTTGCTTCTTGGGTGGGAATGGTAGAGGTTCTTAATGCCTTGTTTGCTGGCAGTGCATATCACGTTGAAGGCATTCTCTGAGTATGAGATCTTTAGAGAGAGGCTGAAGATAAAAAAAGAGGTAATTAAAAGTAAGATCTCAGTACATACACAATGTTTTAATGCAAGTTGTGAAGTTGCCTCTAAATGCCTCTAACATTTTGTACCAGAGAAATGCATTTTTTGGAGACACTCCAAAATAACATGGTTAATGACTTCCCTTGGGGTATCAGAAAAAACAGTGTGGAGTGTTCAAAAGAAGCTTTAAGTTTTGTACAGCCTATTTGTAAACAAACAGAAAAGGTGGCATCATGTGGTGGACATCACATGTTCTTACTTTACACCCTAAGCAGTTCTTTAGTAATTTGTATAACTTTTTATTCCATCTTCTTCATAGAGTAAATAGCTACACTGGCTTTTTTGAACTTGAGCTCTTGTCAGTAAACACTTGGTTTCCCCAATACTTCATGTGCCTTTTCTTTAATTAGTGCACAAAAAACATACCTGCACAAACTTCTTAAATACTTTTTTTTAAGATGTACTTGAATATTTTGTCTCGAGTTGTGTATTTTTTGCCTTTCAAAGTTAAGTGGATGGATTAGATTGGAAACTGAAATATTATGTTGCTATATTTAAATTATATGAAAAGACAATTTTTCAGCCTATTCTAAGAGTAAGGAGGTGAGCAAGAAGGTGTTAGAGGCATGGAGTAGTCACTCAGCCTGTGAATGCCTTATGTTGATTCTCTGTGCAGCTTCTGAAAAGCCTAGCTGCAGGGTGACATTTTAATGAAAGTTAGACATTCTGATCTCATTCTTCTGTGATAAGTCTTTTTTATCTTCATAAAAAAATCTCTTAGACTGTAAGTCCACTATAGGTAATTTATAATTTGTAAAATGTAGGATTTTCGATCACTTTGCTTAACTATTGCTGTAGGGCAGGTTTTTACAGGCATGTTTGGTAAGAAGAGTATGTTTGAAGAAGAGTATGTTTGGAGAAGAGGAGGCTGA
>VXBJ01001895.1:39856-59527 GCA_013400055.1 Nycticryphes semicollaris
TTTTTTTTCATGTGGTTGGACTCGATGATCTCAAAGGTCCCTTCCAACCACTAAGATTCTGTGATTCTGTGATTCTGTGATAAATGAACATTTTTAAGTACCATAATATTTGTGTTACCTGTTTTCTTGAGCGTCATGTTGCCCATGTAAGTTTTGCTGTGTTACGAGCTTATGCTCAACAAAGGCGTCTTTTTTCTCCTTCAGTTGCAGTAGACCTGGTTATTCTGGTTTTTGTATTTATAAGCTTTTTACTCTTGCCTATTTGGGCTGAATATAGATTTTTTTCCTTGAAAATATAGTTACACTGTGTATCTTCAGCGAATTAGACCAGCTTCAAGTTAAAATTCAGTTAAGACATGGACACTTCTAAGGCAGTCCCAACACTTAAGTTGTGTGTAGTACCTGACCTTTACAGGCTGGAATTGATCTTTAAAATTTTAGAACTCCACCACATATTTGTAAGCATTTCATTGCAAGCCTAAGTGTAAGTACACACTTTAAAGGTCTTTTTACCTTCCCTTAGATGCTGGGAAATGTCTGTCTGAATAGGTAAAAGAGCTGAAAACAAATGACGTGTTACAAGTATGATTCTGCCTTTTTAAGTTTCTGAAGTGCAAAAAGGAAGTTGGGCCAAATGGACTAAAAATATCATAGGTAATTAAAACTATTTAAATAACTTGTAAAATCTGGGATTATTAACGGTCTTGAATGGGCACATGGAGCTGCAAGTGAGTAGCTGGCATATTTGCATGGAGGAAGATCAGCGTGATCTTGAGGGTCAACAGCACTTTCCCTTAGGCATCTTGCCTCCAGATGTTACAACTACATCTTCTGCACTGGAAGGGGGGAGAAATTGGTTGAGTGAAGGTAGTATCTGCACAGGACTTGGAAAACTTAATCATATCCTTAAATTTATATAAAGGGGCAGTTTACCTTTCTTCCAGGAGAAGGACTGCTAAGTATCTGGGTGCAGAGATTAAAATTTAAATTTACCAGGTTTGGTAAATTTACAGGCCTGGGCTTTAATTTTATGGTTCCATGAGTACTCCTGTCGGTATGTAAGATGAACAATTGTGACTTTCTGCTCCAAAATGTGAGTACTTGGCAGCATTTTTTTTCATACTTTCTCTGTAGTCCTTTCAAGAGTAAGGCTAACCACAGAAACCAAAAATGAACCATCTGGAACATTTGAACACAGTGCCTCTTTCGTAATAGTAAAAAGTGAGGACACTGCATGTGAAACTGTTTAATTTGGGTTAGGAAATTACAAATTCTGTTACAGTATTTGTATATGTAACAGCCCAAAGGAGAGTAGCTGATCTGTGTGAGAGAATTTGCATCTTGCCAGGGCCAGCATCCATAGCTTATGATGGGACCACTCTGGGGCTCTGCCTCATGCCCCCAGCCACCTTTTTCCCCCTCTCCTCTGTCTCTGCAGCACAATGTGCCGTGTCGTGTTGAGCAGCACACATGTGTACCTTTTCTTCCTAACCCTGTCATCACTTGCATCAGGAGAGGCTGTCTGGGGTGGGAAGGAGCAGCTGCCAGACCAATTCACGTACCTTGCAGGTTGCACCTTGCCGACCTACTTTTAGAAGACACGATGGTGAGGAGAACCATATCCAGTTACCCTGTTGGTTCATACCATGCCAGTGGTTCTGTATTGCTTAGACTATTACCAAGTATTTAGGCATTTTGTATGTCAAGCATCTTACTATGTCTGCTTAGAGTAGTACAGAAGGAGCTGGTGCTTCTGTGTTGACATCCAGTTCACATTTGTGTTTGCTATTGCTGTGTTTCTCCCGTGGGCTCTGCTTTTCCCTTTTCACTAATGTCCTTTCCTTAAATATGTTGTTTTGTGAGTATTCGTACAAAATGGTATTGTCAAGAAAAAGTAATCCTCTTGGTGATTATGATTTTCCAACCAAGCTGCTTTACAGGTTAATAGCCGGGTTTTATTTTAAGAGCAATTGGATTGTTCTGTATTTTCTGCCTGCTTCGCAGAATCGCTGGGCTTACTTTCCTGTTACTTTGCTAATTTTTTTTTCAATGTACAAACTAATGAAATTGCCAAATCTGGCTTCCTGGAGAAGTAATATGTATATTCTTGAAAGAGTACAAAGTGAGCGTCTCCTGCATTGCTAACATCTGTCCTGCTTGAGGCAATAAATATACAGTACATGCTGTTGAACAATATCAAGGCTGTGCATTTGACATTGAACAGGTGTCTGTAACAATGCTGTGACACCTTTTCTAGGCATGCTTCAGGTGGAAGAAGGTAGGTCATCACCTCAATTATATGCAAGGGTGGTGATTTCCACTCATCTTTTTTCCTGTTGTTTACAAATGACAAGAGTGTGGTATCTGGAACCGTGTTGCATCTAAATTTGTGCCATTTGGCTGTGTAAGAACGTTTAGCAAACTTTAAAAGCTGCTATGACAAGTGACCTTTTCCACTGGTTAAAATACATGAAATATCACCTCTTTCACAGGAAAACCACAACCCACAGCGTGGCCTACAGCCCCTGAGCAGACCTTGTTCAGTATGATTGTATAAAATAATTACTAATGAAATAACAAATACATATTTCTAGGAATGCACGCTCACTGGCAAGGCAGCAATAGAAAAGAGGTTTTGAGGAGGAAAGGAAAATATTTTTCATTCTGTATTGAGATGGATCCTGTTACTAAGAATACATTCTGAAGCCTTGTAATAATGAAAGGGTAATACAAAAACAAAAATACAGCCAAAGCTAATGAAAATGCTTGTGTAGCTTGAAATTTAGATGTAAGGAAAAGCTGCTTCTTTTTCTGACCCCTTCAGCAACATTTTTGAACTTGCTTATATGTAACTGAGTTGTCCAGCTAGCCCATGAGATGGAACCACACCAGCGAGACAAATGGCAGAGAAAATTGCACTGTGGTGCTTTCTCAGTGAGTTTATAGCTGTCTCAGTCTAAGGGGATGGCAATTTCTGCTATGCACATATTCCAAATATTAGGAGAATTTCTTTGTAAGTGGTGTTTGTAAATGCTTTCCTTCCTCAACAACATCAGTATTACGCCCTGGTTTTTTTTTTTTTTGGTAAGACCTGATTTGAGGCTCTTTGAATTACTTCTGCTGAATAGCAGCAGGAAGTGGAGTTTTAAAGAAGGCTGAAAATGCAGGATTATTTCTCTTATATTCTCTGTCCTCTTCCTCCGACATGAAAAGAAACAAAGAATTGGGAGATGCTTATGCTTTGGAGTAAGTTATGTTATGAGATTGGGAAATTGACAGCAAAGCAAGTTGCCAAAGTCCAGATTTGTAGGCAACTTTTGTGGGCGCGTGCTTCTTTGATTAGGTGCTTCAGGACTAAAGGGTGCACTAGTCTCCTTCATGACATGGAGAAATGTATTACCCATTGTGTTGGCACAGGAGAGTCACGGGTTTAAGCTTTCTGGGAAAGCACTGACACTGTACCTTAGGGGCTGCCCACTCGTTGTTTAGGAGTGCTATGGTACCTAGTAGTCCTGGAGGGGTTTGCAGCCTGAAACCAAGTATAAGATTCATTAACTGTACAGAGGAGTCCAAATTTGTGTTGTCTTCCCTCTTCTTCTACACGAATACTAAGTAAAAGAGTTTCAACATCTAGATGTACACATTTGAAAACAAATAGATAACTTTGTTCAAGAGTGAGTACCTAAGTTTATAAATACAGCCTGCAAATACCTGAAGTCATAACTGGAAAGAAAGAGTACTTTATTAGAAGATCTTAGAGTACTCAGGAGGAGAAGGTTCATTTAAAGATGCAATTTGCAGGCAGGAAGAAAGGTATCTGTAGATTCAGAAAAGTCATTGTGACAGTAGAGGAACAGAATTCCTGAGCTGTCTTTTCTTTTTGTCATTTCAAGATCACTTTGCCTCTTCACGCTCCCATTCCTGCTTCCTTTCTGTCATCCCGTCTTCACAGGAACAAGTGCATTGTGCTCCTATCAAAAAATACTACAGATTCCAAAATATCTTTGAATTTCTTCTAACAGCAGAGTTGCCATTGAAGTGGGACAGAATTCCTGGGGTTGGTGCTCAGTCTAAGAAGTTCTAATACACATTTTCAGATGCTGCCTTCATATAACTTGTACATATATTTTTTTTCTGTTCTGCTTATGTTTCTTTTCTTTTTGAACCATAGTAGATTAAATAAAATATTATTATACTTCTTTATTAGATTGGTTTCCTTTGTTCTTCAGGCCTTAAAGTGCTGCTTATGCTGTGTAGGGTATCTTCTGCTTCTAAAGGGATAGCATGGGACGATCTAAATGAAGAAAGATGTTCAGGCAGTGCTTATGACGGAGTTCTTCTCTGTACTTTTGGAGGCCAACATGTAATGAGTTCTTGAGCAAGTGTTTTAGTTTCCTCATTCTAAATTTGTATCATGTTGAGTGAAAATGAAAGCCTTTGTAATGAGAAGCAAAATGGTTTGTGGAGGATATGGATGAGGTCAAGAATAGACAGTTTTTCGTACTGAAATTGGAGCTATTTGATTTCATTCCAAATAGGGAAGTATTTGAGACAGTATTTAATGCTAAACCTCTTCAGGAGAACTGCTTTGCTGGAGCAGCAAGGAGCTTCTCTGTTGGAGTGCATTCATTTGGGAAGGGTGCTGTAGGAGGCAGACTCAGGTAAGCAGAGATGTGTGCGAATGGTGTAACACAGCAAAAGTGAAACAAATATGGGGAGGTGGAGGCCGTAAGGGCAATACACAGCAACAGGAAAGCAAGGATGTATTGTTCGAGGAGAGCTAATTGAAGTTGAGTTGAGCCTGCAGAGATTTTCTTTAAGTAAGGCTGAGGATGATTAACATGCAGGGAAGCGGCGCACTGTGAGAAGTGTTATGCCACATGACACAGTGCTTTCTTCTCAACCTGGTATCTGAAAAGTCACTCTGAAAAGCTCTTGAAAATTCAAGTGTACCATAATTTGAATTTATTTTGTTAGTGGAATTGCTTTAAAATTCTCATTACCATTTTAAACCACAAACTCCTGCGGCCTTGAGGAAGTCACAAAGAACCTGGAGCCATCCTTGACTGTGAGAGTGAAGCCTGCAATGCCTGTCTAGGACAGAGTGCACTTATTGTGTGTACTGCTTTTTAAAGAGAAGACCTTGACACATCTTTAGCTGGGGGATTGCAATCCAAGGGTGAGCCACAAACCAACAGCAGATTTTTTTCAAAGACATATGGGAATAGTAAGGCAGAGGAAGGATATAATAATAATTTAACAAAAAAACCCAAACCAACAAACCCCAAAAAGGCATTTAGTATATCTTTTTGTTATGGATAGACTGATGAAATATATTTGTCAGTGCTGAGCATGAGAGGTGCAGTGCTGTAATTTAAGCACCAATGAGACGTTAGGTTGTGGATACTCATTCTAAGCCCTTTCTTCCATTCTTTGCAATAAAATAATTTGTTTTCAAAACATTCCAGTCTGTCTTAAAGTAACTTGAATGCTTTTGTTAATGTGACTATTTTTAAGATGCTCAGAACTTGCAAGCTTGAGAGACTACTGGCTTTTTATAGCAATGTGGCTTCAGATAAACAGAAAAAAAAATCAGTGTTCTGTTTTTCCCACTTTTCTGAAGCACTTCAGTAATGTGCTTTCAGCATTAGCTTTTTCCTTTTTTAAGTAACAAAGCGGGTAAGAATTGTGGACCAAACATCAGTTAGCCTGTAAAACTGCAATGAAAGCTTTGCAGCTTGAAACCAAAATATTATTATTTTAGTATGTGTTTATAAACAAACAAACAAACAAACAAACAAAACAACCCCCCCAAAAGACCTTCCCGTTTTCAGTTATGTGTAATTGGTATGTGTTTAATTCTTTCACAGAATGTTGTGTAGAGGTAGTGACAGTGTGATGTTAAGAAGACTGCAGGTTGTTATGCCACTGGAAACAATATCCAGTAATGTGGTCTTCCACAGACAGGTCTGGAACAGGTACAAAATTAATCTTGTGCCATTGTACATGTACAACATATGTTAACATCCTCATATTACCTCTGAGCTTGAGAAAATGAAATTATTCTTTGTCTTTGTGGAAATAAAGTTTGGGGGGGGAAAGAATCTAATTACATAGAGTCACTGTTTCCTTGTGATTTGCATCTAATTCTTGCAGTTCCATTAAAATACTTGTTGCAGGTTTGGGGGTTTTTTTGGGTGGGTTTTTTTTGTATTTTGTTTTGGTGGGTTTTTTTTAAAGAATGATAACATTTTTACTGAGAGTAAAAGTATTTGGAATATGTCAAGAAGAAAGCCTTTGGGCTAGAAAAGCATATCTAATTTTGTCCCACAAAATCCCTTTCAAGTTTAATTGACTTAAACTGTGTAAAAATTATCATTTCATTTTTTTCTGATTGTTCCTCTTAGAAGTCCTGTTTTTTTTGCCTAAACAGCAATCGATCATGAACATTCCGATTTAAGGTCAGTCAGTGCTGTCATTGGACACCAAGTGGATAATACTGTTGAGCTCTGTGGAGAGCACATAGTCCAGGTGCTGAAATAACACCCTTGGGAGAAGCAGAGTGCTTGTCTGGGATTCTTTCTATGTCTGAATCCAGTACAGGGAATCAGCTGGGTACTCTCCACTGTCTGCAAGTGGTATATAAAATGATGTAGAAGAAGGTGACTGATCTCCACGCAGGTAGATGAATGTTCTACAGAAAATGGGGAAAAATAAAAGCATTATCAGAGAGTATAAGATAGAATATGCTCACATAGTAGCAGAAATATGGTTGAAGTGACCAAAGGGATTTTTCCATAATTTTTTTTTATTGTAATAAAACCCTCTATTTAAACTTAAAGAATATGTATATATAGTTAAGGACTGCAGATATGTGAGTGAAAATTAAAATCTGTTTTTCTTACAATTCTGTGATCCTGTCTATTTGGGCTGCACAGAGCCTGGAAGTCAATTTGAAAAGGGGCAGGAAACCCCCGGCCCAGGAGAAAGTTGCCTTTGGAATAGCTGTCAGGAGGGAGTAGCACAGCATGAGATTTCATTTCCTTGGCTGTTCTTGTTAGAATGTTGGAGATGTTTTTATTCTGAAGTTACTAGTACAGACTTTAAACCTTAACATTGCTTAAGTGGCATTTTTTTGCTGTGTGAGTAGATACCTATGTCAACAGTTGTCAAGTGTCCTTGAAGGCAAACAAAAAAGCAGTAGAACAAACTGTGACTGTGGAGATAAGCCTTGGAAATAAAAGCAAAACAAAACAAAACAAACCCCCTTCTTCCTGCTGGCTGTTGAGAACTCTATTGATTCTCCCTCTAAATCCATTGAAACCCCAAGTGTGTGTTTTCTTCTGTAGTAGCATGAAGAAAGGCTGGTTAATGAAGGTCACCACTCCCTTAGTTGTGCCAGCATATTTGTAAAGCTACACTGCAAAATGTATCCCCAAAACTAATTGGAAAATGGAACAAAAGCAGAATCTTGGAGGTTTCTAGAAATCATGGGTGCTTAAGTTTCCTGTGGGCCCTACCAAAAAAAGCTTGGAAGGGCACTGAAGGAAATAGACTGTGGTTTGCAGGTTGTTGTGACTTGTCAGCATGAGGAAGGGTATGATGTAGCAAAGAAAATACAGCTCAGTTCTTACCTGTTACACCTCTTTTTCATGGCTGCTGGACTCGTACTTTTCAAAAAGGGCAGTTGGCGCCCAGAGTTTTAGCAGGCATCTTGGGACTAGCATTTTGCTTTACAGATACAGAGGAATGTGAGGCAGTTCTATGCCTTTATCACTACTGATTCAAAGATCAAGAAGGTTTTTGGTAACCTCATAAAACTTACGGTTTTCAGAGAAAAGAAAGATAAATTACTTGCATGGAATTTTTTAAGGTTGATGCATTTGCATTTCTTGTTAATGAAATCAGTGAGATGGAGAGACAAATATTTCAAGAATTTCTACAAATGTAAAAAGCAAGTAATTGTTAGGTATTTGGGGTGTTTTTGTAATTGTGTTTGTCTGAAGTGCTGTCTGATTAAATTATTTTTCTGTTATTACTATTGTCATTCGTATGCTAAACCTTAAAATAATAATTTTTTTACCCCAAGCAATTCACAGTCTCAAAGAGCTTTACATATAAAGTTTGCATATAAAGTTTTACAGATAGTGAGCTTATCTCATGCTCCTATAGCTGTTCTAAAATAATTTTCTCTTGTGTCCAAACATAAGCTAAAGAATGCAATAAAAAGAATTTTATTTGTATGTAAGGTATATGTANATTTAAAATAGGTATTGTGCACATTAGTAACAGATAAGATAAAATTGCCAAAATAGTTTTGGTTAAAGGATCAAGAGGGATGTGGAACATATGGAATTGACTGAGGCAGGAAATGAATAGCTGAGGAGCAAAACCCTCTTTGAGCTGCAGGCATTAGCCTACCACTTTGTTTTCTAAACTATAATTGATGTGTAGCTAGCTAAGGAAGTCATAGAAATAAAGGATGTTACTTGTAACGTACAGTGATACAAAAAAAGTAAAAAATGAGAAAGTTATGAAGAAAAGATAAAAGGAATACAGAGATTAAGGCAACCACAACTGAAACTCAAAGATTCCTCTCTAAGATTATAGTGATTATTATCAAAAGGACTTCAGTGTATTCAATTAGTATTTTAAATAAGATTTTTAAATTTGAGGGGAGAAAATAGGGAAGTTCACTGAAGATGGCTAAATTAAATTTGGAAGGAACAGTTTATGTGTTTCTGTAGCTAGAAAGTTTGAAAGAAATGCAAATTTTCAAGATGTGAAAGTGCTATGCTTGAGTAAGATGTCAGGAGCAGACATTTCTGGGGAAGCTGTATGTTGAAAATGCTCTGTAAACTAAAATACTTGGACTTTCAGAGTTACCCCTTGCCTTAATTGGGGATGGGTGGGCCAGATGACCTCCTGAGGCCCGTATCAAGCTAAATTATTTTGCAGTTATAGAGATTTCAGTTTTGAATTTGTAACTAGACTCTTCTGCAGAGTCCTGAAAAAGAAGCTGAACAAATTAATGACTAATTTAGTATTTAATTTGCTCTGTTTTTTTTAAATGAGAAGTAAGCAAGAATGCCTAGATTCTAGAAAGAGTTGAAGATGGGACCACCCTTTCAGAAGAGGAAAGCAACAGAAACATTAAATCCACAAATCGAAGGGTTTTCTTCATAGACAGAATTGCACTTTGCTTTTGTGAAAGGTTCCTAACTTGTTTTGTCCTTTTCTAAAAACTGCAGGATTCTAGTCAGTTTGTCACATTTTCCATTCTGGGTATTATGTTAAGCTGTCCAAGAGAATTTTCATTAGAAATGCTGCTTAGTGGAAGATGTAAAGTGCTATAGCAATGCATGTGAGTTCTTCAGTGAAACTTACTTTATTGAAACACTCAGTCTTTATTAGAAAATGAAAAATAACGAGTTGCTTATAACCTGGCAGACCTGGTTAATTCTTGACAAAGTTACTGTAGTTAGCATTACATGGCATTGTGTTAATTATGTGTAATATGCACAATGAAGAGATATTTGATGAGAATGAAAGCATTGTAATGAAGTAAAAAACAATACACAGAATAAAGGAGCAGAGGCAATAGTAGCTCTGTGCCTGGAATGCAAATTTTGTGGTGTTCCATATTTAATATTAAAATAATATTTAGGCATATATGTGTGGTTGCAGTTACTCTGGACAGAACTGGTAGTGCAGAAAGCAAACAATTTGGGACCTGGGTTCTAAGTAAGGTGCAAATTTATAAATTCCTTGCAGCTGGATCCCTTTTTGCTGTACTTTAAAATAGCATATTTTTGCCACAATTGGAAGATGTTCCTTCACACTATTGCTAAATGCAGTCCTTGATTTTAGTCTAGCACTTTCGTATTTCCTCAATACCAGTGTATTAACCTGTTAACTGATACGCCTTGTAATTCTCCAGTGCTTTCTTTAGATAGCAAATTTAATGCAGTGCTAATGCTTGGTAGAAAAAGCTGTGGAAGTGCTATGGAACATTGGATCCAGTGTAGCTTTGCCTGTCCTGTTGACAAGTAACGAACACCAATATACTTTATTTTTAATATGTTGTCTGCTAAAATTGCATGTTGCCTCTCCTTCAGCGTGACAAGCTGCATAGCTGGGTGCACCTATGCCCGAGTTGATGTGCGACACAGGAATCACACAATGATATCGGGTTGGAAGGGACCTCTGGAAATAATCTATTCCCGGGCCCCTAATAATCGTGTAGGCCTCTGTTGTAGCCTCACCAGCAGTTCCCTGTCCTTTTAGAGCCCAGAACTAGACATAGTGGTCCAGATGGGGCCTCACCAGGGCAGAGTAGAGGGGCAGGATAACCTCCCTCAACCTGCTGCCCATGTTCTTCTTTAGGCACCCCAGGATGCCATTGGCCTTCTTGGCCACAAGGTCACATTTCTGGCTCGTGGTCATCCTGTTGTCCACCAGGACTCCCAGGTCTTTCTCCTCAAAGCTGCTCTCCAGTGGAGCAGCCCCCAACCTGTCCTGGTGCAGGGGGTTATTCCTCCCCAGGTGCTGGACCCTACATTTGCCCTTGTTGAATTTCATCAGGCTCCTCTCTGCCCAGCTCTCCAGCCTGTCCAGGTGTTGCTGTATGGCAGCACAGCCTTTTGGTCTGTCAGCCACTCCCCCCAGTTTTTCATCATCAGCAAACTTGCTGAGGGTACATTCCATCCCTTCATCCAGGTCATTGATGAATATGTCGAATGACCATAAACCTGTGTCCGTTGACAGCTCAGTGTGATTTGGGAACAGATCTGCTGTCAGCAGGGTGGTATGCTAATCCATTGTTCAAATGCACAGTCCCCAAACCAAGAGAACATCAAGATACGGTGTCCTGTGGTATCTGAGACTGCACTTGCCCATTCACAATGGCTGTAGGAGCAACTCAGGCATAAGTCCACTGTGAACACTAACATGAGGATGGAGAAGCTGGACAACTTGCTAATGAAAGCAGAATGCTGGATGGCTGCACTTCTTTGGCATTGCTGTCTTGTTTATGTGTAGTTGTTTTTTAAACCTGTTAGAAGATTAAGGTTTGTAAAACCAGAATCTACAAGACAATTATTGGACAGAATTCACATCTAGTTTTCATAAGGTGTAAGGAACAAAAAGATGGTTGTAAAATGTTATGTTGCTATATTTAATAAATCGAAAAAGTGCATAGAAAGCTTATTATAGAATATAAATACAAATTATTGTCAGGCTAAGTCTGGAAGCAGGGTTTGGCTGTGATGCTTTTTTTAACAGTGGTATTTTGCCAGTGGAAGGTACTGCTTGAATTTCACATGAAATGCATCCTAACCCGCAGTGTTCACTGGTGATAAAACTATGCTGTGCTTATTACAGAACATAGCAGGAATAATAACTCTGTTGCTTTTTGCACTTATTTAATCTAAAAATTATGCTTTGTTTAAAGGAAGAAAATAATGCACTGAAATGTTCTACCATTTGCTTCTAATATTTTCCCCCCTCCCCTTGGCATCTTGTCAATTTCATTGATTAAATACTTAAATTAGACTTCCAAAAAGTTTTGGATATGCAAAATTTTAACCCTTTTTTATCATAATGAAACACAGTCTTTACAGTGAAGTAGGGATCTGGGTATATTATTTTTTTTTCTCTATTAATGCTGTCAAAGACAAGATAGACCTTTTAGGTGTGATGACTTAAAGAGTAGGAGGCAATTGTGAATTATGAGTGGGATTACATTTTTAAAAGAAAGCATTTTTGAATAAAGTCTGTTGGAATTCTGCCATGCTGTTCTTAGTATGATTTCTATTTATAAATTGTTAAAAGCTTTACAACAGAAGAGAAATATTTGAATTATTTAATCTGAGACAGACTAATGCATGTGGAGATAAAATATTAGCAAAATATGACGCTACACAGCGATGGTAAGTTCAGGAGTAGAACTCAAGCACTCCTTGCTGGGAAGCTGTCTTGACTTAACTCTGGGGTATTTTTGTGAATAGAGGGGAATGAGAATATTCGTATTGTGTGTTGTCACAGTTGACGCAATCTGAACTATTCTTGTGCTGTCAATATTCTGAAGTAATAAGTACGTCTGAGACACCACCAGTGCGTCAAAGTGAGAAATCCACACATTCTTTTATTGTCTTTAATTTTGAGCTGTAGCCATTGTGCAGGTCTAGAGTGTATTATTGCTGTTAGCTCCTTCTTGCTTTACTTTTGGCCATACAAACATGGCACACATAGCAGAGTGGTGGGTGAGTGGATGAGTGGGTTCTGACAACTATGCTTATGGCATAGTTAAAAACAGTGTAAGCAAATCTTCAGATTTGCAGCTTAGTTTTACTGTATTTTATAAAGTAAGGTATTAAAGAAGTAGAGAGTCTGGAGAAGTGAGGGAAGAAGTAGATAGAGGATGGAGCTGGGCTAGTCCTAAAATCGCTAGGGTGTGTTGCTTTCTCAAAGAGCTGCTTTCACACTACTCATTTGTGCCTACATCAGTGTGGCAATCATGCAGGAGATGTTTTAGATCTTCTCAAGGCGTAGGAGTTCTGGTATCTTCCGACAGAAATGGACAACTGGGCATAATTTTAAGAGTATATTTAACTAATTACATAATCCTGTATTTCAGGTCTTTGGATGCAAACATATTCTTTATTATTTGAATAGCTTATATACTCTCCTCAGGTTATGAAGGCTATAGGAAATATTTCTTTTGGAGGACAATTAACTATGTGATAGGAATCTTTTTGCATTATTGTTAGTCGTACATTCTTGGTCATTTTCATGCTTGCCAAGGCCCTGTGGCCAGATTTGATACTTAACATACTCCAGATATGTTCAGCTATCGGTATGATCCATTTTCTGTTATTTCTACTAGTAATTCTTTTAATCTCATTGTCTGATAGATACTTAATTGTTGAAAGCAAAATGCCTCTGAATGTTAGTTATTTTTTCTTGAGTCATTTTATTTTCTGAGCTAATTCTTGACTTGTGTTCCATCAACCCAGCTGGTCTGGTTTATTAAATCCCATCCATAATACCCATGACCTTGGAAAATTGATGAAAATTTCAAATGCTCTCTGCTACCCATGTCACTGTCCTAATGGGGTAAATAACAGAGAGAAGTATGTTACGTGATTAAGTATTTTTCTTTTCTTCTTGGTGTTATATCCAGTTTAGAAAATTCATTTGTATTTTGAGAAACCAGATTTTATAAACCAACATGTGTAACCTGAATTCTCTGTTTGGATCATTGTTTTTAATAATTAACACATTCGTAGACCACATTTTGGCCATTTTGCAGAAATCAAAGAAATAACACTTCCTCAGAGCAACAGTTATAATAAGTTAGATACAGAATCCCGGTATATTTGTGGGGGTGCTGTAATACATATCTGTTGAGGAATACCGTTTTACTTTGTCCTGAAATAAACATTTAAATTCGTGTTTAGAAGGAGTAAGCCCCTGTTTCTCAAACTTTGAATGCCAGGGAACAGGATAAGTGGTTAAGACGAGAGATGAATAATGTGGCAGACAGTTAAATTCTGGTGAATTTAGCAGTTCTTTTGGTCAAACGATTTTATTTTTTTTTAGATACTTTCATTATCAAGGAACCATAAAACATAGAGGGAAGTCAGAGCAGAGCTTGTGTGCACAGTGGAGATACCCAAATATAACTTTACTTCCCTCCAGAATGAGATGAGGAGTTCGTTGAGCAGAATAATTGCATGCAGCACTGGCTCAAAGAAAACAGTTGTCTCTTGTTTACCCCTTCACTGTGGCCTCAGATTTTCAGCTGCAATTAAAGAGTGCGTTAAAATCAAGTGATGTGCATTACTGAAGGACACATGCGGAGACTTTCTTTCCTTAGTCAAATACTGCAGCTTAACAACAAAGACTGCATAAAAGATTTTAGCATGACACTGTTTCAAATTTAATACTTTGGTTGTTCCCAGTGTACAGGCACTAAACTTTCTACACCTTGCTTTTTGTTGGTTTGTTTGGTGTTTTTTTTGTAATAGTGGTAGTGTAAAAGGTTAAGGAACATTTTCACCTAGAGCTGTATGATTCTGACGAACTCCCATGTTCCCATAGCAATTTTAGTAACCACACGCTGTTTTACTGGAAGAGTGACTTGAGGATATTGCCTGATCTCTCTCTACCTCCCATGGTAAACCTTCTGTTTGTTTTGTGAATTTAGTAGTCAGAGGTGCATGATAAAACTTGCCATCTCTCACTTAATGACACTTCACAGCCAGTAAGGCTGCCAAACTGCTACACAACTTTCCTTTTTACTTCATTAAGTAACACAGAGGAACAGATCACAACAATTATTTTCTATCCTAATGCCTCATATTGACTGAAACATTTAAGTCTAAAAATAGATAAGTACCATAAAATAAAAGGCTTAAATGGAGGAAGGGACATCTTCACAGCTCCAAATGGGTCTAAAGAGAGGAAAAAGTGTAGAAAGAACCAAGGCAAGAAAATTGAGCGTTTTCAAATGAGTGCAGCATGAGTTGGAGAGGGGGAGAAAAGGTTAAGCTATGTTTATTATTGTAGGGTATAATATAAGTAAAGTTTAGGCGGATTTTTCAGCAAAACCATGCTAGTGGAACAAACTGGAGTGAACTGTTTCTGCTTTTTCTAGTGGCAACAGTTAAACTGTAGTGACATTTAAAGAATCTGTGTGCTGTTTTGCAGAAAACATTACTGTCTCAAAAGTTCTGTAATAACTGGGTGACCAACCTGTGTGTTTGATGCTTTAAGGGTAAGGGAGCAATGGTCTGATACTCCTCCTCACATACTAAAATGACTTGCAATATAAATTGTTTTCTTGTGGTTATGGAGTTTGTGATTTCCCCTGTGTTTTCTGGTTTTCAAGAGTTGTAAATACAAAAAAAGCAAGTACATTTCCTCAATTCTCCCAGCCTTCTCTGCAGTAACAACATAAAAATTGAATCCCACCCCTATTAATTTGTAATAGTGGTTGGGCTTATTAGTTAAATGGCAAATAGAGTCAACTTTTATATTACCTTAGTTCAGTTTTGTTTTTTTTCTGCAAGCATCAGATCAGGCGAAGTTTCAAGAAAAAAAGGTAAAGGGTGGACAGGGCAAGAGAAAATGTGCTCTGTGTGCAAAACATTGTATCCACAGAAAACACTTCTGTGGCCTTGAAGAAGCCTACAAATCAGTAAGAATAAAATCTCTTGATCTCCAACATGCCTTGTTGCAAACCTTTAGTGCATACAGGGGTTTGAAAAGTGTGTGGGTTTTGTTGTGTGTGGGTGTAGACCACAGTTTATGGCTAAAGACTGTGGTGGTGTTAGCTGAGCTTGTGTCTTACTGAGAACTTACGGTTTTGATTGTGAGTTCAGATTTCACTGGGAATTCAGTAGTCGTTGAGTTGATGGTTCTTGCACTAAAAAATTGCCTCTTCAATAGGCATACAATGTGCACCCACAAACTCTGGACAGCACTAGAGGTGTTGATGGTGGGGAGATAAGCAAATATTCTTTATGCTCTTTTTGCATTGCATTGAGGATAGATAGTTTGTAAAAGCAGAGAATAAATACATAATGACCTTTGTTGGTTGGGATTTTTTTCCTCTTCCCCTATAAGGAGAATAAGTTCTCGAGCCTTTTGCTTATATTTCTTAATCAGTCCTTCCCTTATTGCAAACACATAGATCTGCATTACTTCTTAGTTTACATACTGATGGAGCCTCCAGCCAGCTGCCTTCAGTGTAAAATGAGGAGCATACAGTTTATATCTATTATATTGCCAGAAAATACTCCAGAACACACTTGTAAATTAGAGCTCTACAATTCTGATTATTTTTGTCAGTCAGGCAAAGCACAACTAAGGCAACAAAGGAGATCTGACTCTTGCAGAAAAGTTATTGTGAATTATTGCCCTGGATTTTCCCTATTCCTTTATTTGTGTTTTTTATTATTTTAACCTACTTACCAGCTTAAATTTCGGTGATAATTTCTTAAGTTGTGTCTAGGTTGTCAGGTTCAGTTATTATTACATTTGTAAAGTAGTATTAACCTTGAAAATTTGACACTTTCTTGTCTGAGATTTCCTTCCTTATTCTGCCTTCATAAATCCTGACCTGAATGTCTGGCCATTTCAACTTACTTTTCCAACTCAGATCTGAAATACTGAAAATGCTAAATTGAAAATACTGAAATATTTGAATTAAAAATGCTGAAGTTTGTGTACTAAGCTGAGCCACGATTTGGTAAGTAATCTATTTCCCCAGTTCTATATTGAATTTAAGAGGAAACCATTGCAAATTCCCCTTTGCTGTATTTTGGGATTCTCTCTGTGTGATTTCGTATCAGGATCCACAGAGATCACTTCAGTGAGCTACTGGTTAATGTAATTAGTTAAGTAGATATAAATTCAGCTTCTGCATTAGCACTAATGAAACCCCAGAGAGGCTGATTGTATTCTCCTGCTGCAACAAGAAAAAGCAGGACAATTTTTTGTTGTGAATTTCAGGGAAGTATTGAGTAGGTACAAAAAAATCATTAGTGTTACCTTAATGATAAAAACATTAATGATGCTGACTCCTTGTTTGGGGCAAATTCCATAAAGCATATAGACATGTCTATACCAAGTGTGTTGACTGACTCACCGATAATTGGGAGTACTCATTTGGTATCCCAATGCTGCAGTGGATACAGTGGACATTGACAGTGCGGAGCAAAAGGGAGCAAGACTTTTTTAATAGAAAATGACCCATGAGAGTTCTCCTGTTAAAATACTGGATGACATTTGCATACTGTGTGACTTAATTCAATACAGTAGTTTTTAGAGCTGCCAAATATTGTTATGGTTTTAAGAAAACAAAACAAAAACCCCAAACAACCCAGAACCAAACCCACCACCAAACTTCTGGACTATTTTTATTTCCTTGCTTCAGGAGGTTAAAAAAAAAATCAGTTACTCCCACTTCTGCACCAGGAAAAGAACTGATTTAAACAAGTATGTGGGGAGTGCTCCTTTAAAAGATGTGCAGTACAGTCTGCTAATTGACTTGAGATATCAGATTGAAAATGTTAAGCTTTTTAAATAGGACTTTTATTATCTCCCATTATCTTGTTTCTTAATTAAACTCTAAGTCAGGGGTTGTTTTAATTACCACTGGAGGTTTAAAAAAAAAAAAAGCTTAAGCCAATACCTTCTTAACATTGTAGTGGTAGTTCACAGATCTGGTAGTACCAAGGCCAAGTTATAGAAGAGCATTAATTATTGAACACCAACATTTTAGGTCATAAGACATTATAAACGCTCTGCCACTTTCATCGTAAACTTCAAATGTAGCCATTGTGCATGTTTTAGAAGTGCTTTGGCTTTAATTAGCTCAGCTGTATGTAGGAGGAAAGAATTGTAAGGTAAGAGGAACAAGTATAAAAACGGTTCCTCACGATTGCCAAATTTTACTGTGAGTACTAAAACTTGCTTTCATGTAAACTTGCAGAATAAAATAATCATGAAGCAAAGCTTAAAAATGAAGGCAAAATGTTTGTCTTCATATTTGACTATGATCGACTTAGTCTCTCTTAGGAATTTGTTATGCTGAGCTTGATGAGTTTCATGTTTTTTACAAGATATGAATAAGTTTTTTTCACAATTTGCTTGAATATTGGAGTGTGGAAGCACTTAAAAAAAAAAAAAAAGGCAAAAAAACCCACTAAGCCCTGAAGAATAGACAGACATTGAGGGCTAAGGTACCATTTGCATCTGTGGCCCTTTATTTCCATTTGGGGTTGGAGACTTTCCCTAATTTGAGATTTGTGTGTGGAGCAAGTTTACCTTGCCATGCTTGCAACATACAACTCCATGTGAGTGGATGTGCTTTCAGAGACTAAGGCAGCACTTGTATTAAGTGCTTGTAGTGCTGCAGCCTTCAGTATTTTTAACATGAATTTTTCTGTTTGCCTTTTTCTCCAGGTTTCATGTGAGTATTGTAGTTTCATTTCTTCTAAAGAGAAGTGAGCTCTTTCTGAACTGAGACCTAAGTGCATCTCCTTGTTGTCCAAAAGGACAGCCTTCACCATGGTTACCAGATAGAAATATGAGAACTTGTGTACTTGTTTGCAGCATTTCTTTTGAATGTTGACATCCACGTTGTGTTACTGGGTAACTCATAAGGCGTAGTTATTTGTTGGAAAATACTGAATGTTTTCTTGTATGAAGAGAATGGTGGGTAAAAACAATGGTAAAATTCAGGTCAGGATTTATTCCAGCTTTTAAAAAATTGAAGCTGTCAGATCAGAGATTCTGCTTGCATGTTATCTCTGATTTGCTTCAAGCAAGAAAGAGGTTATTAGACTGTAATTATAAAGTATGTTAATAAATGTTTGATGATTTGAGCATGTCTGGAGAATGGATAAAATACTTACTGAAACATAGCTGCACAGCTACTCAAACATTCTTTTGTGCAAGTCCATCACTGGTTGCTATAAGTATTTTATTTACATTTTGAAGTGATCATATTTTAAAGTGCAAGTAATCTAGTCACGAAGATCTGAAAAATCACTGTGTTAATGTAGTCTTTTCAAAAGAAAGACATCTCTTGTAATCTGTCGAGACAGTTTTGAAAAAATAACCCCCCACCCTTTTCTTTGAGAAAGACATTGTAAAAATCACTCAGCATTAGCATGTATTCAAAAAAGTGAAAGCACACAAAAGCTAAAAACCGCAAATGTCAATGAAAGGATACATGGCACATGTAGCCTTCATGATCCAACAAGCATCCAACAAGTTTATTTTACTTAGTAGTTTCTTCTGCTTTCTTGTATTTTGCATTTAATTAGGTTTAATCCTGTGAAGTGTAAAACTGTGTTTTAGGTCTACGGGACTTCTTAGATACTGTATGTTTGAACCACTCATGGGGAATACTGAACAATACGTAAAGAAAACTATGAGTGCAACCTGCTCACTTTTGCAGCTAATTATCTGCAGACACAGGGGGCAGTTTTAGTCTGGAGAACTTGCATTCACACTTGTACCTTTGTGCAGCAGAAAACTGTCCTCAGTTTCATTAATGCCTGTTTCAGCCAAGCATTTGTTCTCCTTGTTTGAGCCATTACTGTCACTACCCTACAGGTGGTAAAGCAGTAGAAAATGAACTTTATCATCTAGAGCCACTAAGTATAGGAAGGAGAGAATGGTGCATTTAAAATGCTCCTGTTTAAAATATGTTCAGCACAATTAAAAGTTGGTTTCTAATCAAAGTGTAAGGCTTCAGCGCACAGAAAATAAAACTGTCTCCTGAAAAAAGGCAGTATGTGAAGCAAAGCCACTTCCAGGCAAGTTTATCAACATACCTAAGCTTCTTATCTCAGTGTCCACCTTTCACAAATGTCTACAGTTGTGGCCTACTTTACTTCTTCCAATTACTTAAATGCCTGTAAGCATTGGCTGCTATATGAAAAAAAAAATAAAAAAAATTATTCTCTCACAGTGTGCCCAGCTGAAATGCAGATATAGGTTCATCAGCTTTTTCCTGTTGTAGCATCTTCTTCCCCAGTATTTCAACTTAATTAGTTTGAGAACTCTGTTTAAAAGAACACAGCTATATTTCATGTCCATTGAAGCTTTCCATTCCTTTGAAGTTTTCACAGTATCAAAAGGGTGGGAAAGGAA
>VXBJ01001895.1:74669-113615 GCA_013400055.1 Nycticryphes semicollaris
GAATGTGTGTTACAATCCTCTTTGAGTTTACAGTATTGTCTATGTCACTCTGACCATTCCATGTTACTTAACATCTGAATACATATACTATAAGTATTTTCTTTATGTAGATGGCACTAATTGGTTATTCAGAGCTTCCAAAAATCAAACTGCCTTCTCTGTCTCTCTCAAAATATATTCAGAATTTTAAGTACAGCTCACTCTTTTTGGAAACTGTTATTTTTAAAATGTTTTTTTGTTTATACCTTTCTCAAAATTCACCCATAAAATAAAATCTCAAGCTAACAATGAACATAATTTCTAGAGAATGAATAGGTTTCTAAAACCACCAAACCTTGGGGTGAAACAGGGAAATATGAGAAATGACATCAACGTTCTCTGTTCTCAATGCAAACCCCAGCAAGCATCCTTCCCCTAACTGTTACTCCTTTGAACCTTGTATACATCACAATGAAAAGCTTTCTGGAAGAACTTACTGGGTACTTCTCAAAGTTTTACTGTAATTTGACTAAATATGCAGCTTGGAGAAGCTCTTACTTGTTGGGGACAACGCATCATGTTCCGCTGAGATTTCATGCTTTGGAGCTAGTGACTAAATTTATGGCATTTCTAAACAGCTACACAAAAAGTTTCAGAAATATTTACATCCTCTTTTTTTCCACTTCAATTTTTTTTTTTTTAAAAAAGCACAAGGCTCCTAATTTTAAGTTGCAATTACATTTTATTTTTCTTTTATTTTTAGAATGGCAGGACTTAAACCCAAAATCTAATTGGAACATCTTTTGCTTTGTTATCTTTTGTTTTTTTTTCTCACACAGAAAGAATGGCAAGCACTAAACAGAGTCTCAGGTTTTATAAATTGATATAGTAGAGAAGAGGCTTTAGTTTGCATTGTGATTTGTGAGATGTGGGATTTTAATGTGGAAGCTGTGGAGTTTGCATTTTAAGTACAAGTCTAGAATAGAATTGAAGTTGATAGTGGTAAAATATTGCCTGATTATTAAACCACTTCTTAATAGATACATACCTATAAATATAGTTGGAAAATTATGAAATTTGTTTATTTCATAACTATTGTATCATTCATTTTTATGACTTTTTGGAACAATAAATAACAGAAAGTTTATAGCTAAAGCAAGATCTTCCTCTAAAACTCTGCACATTTTAAGATAATTTAATCTTCGTTCTTGTTCTTTCATTCTTCTTTTTCAGGACGTTTGTTTTGACTACACCATTTGTTACATTGTTTTAGTAAAATACTACATTTTAAAAATGGTGAAAGTCTCTCCCTACAGAACTAAAAACCCAGATAATTTATAGATAGTACATTGAATAGATCAGAATTAGTGATACCTTTATAATCATTGCATTGGCATTTTCAGCTGCCCTGTCTTTTTTATTTTGCATTTGAGACTTAGAGTGTATGACATATCATAATTTTGTAATTATACTTCACTTACAGAGATACGCAGACTATAGGCTGGCTAGCCAAATTCAATACAAGTTAATACTGTCAGGCAAAAAACCCCAGGCTTTCTCATCTGTCTAATGAAACTTATAGGGATGCCTGACTGCAATGGTCTTACTGGTGTGACTGTGCAGCTCTAATATGTCTAGAAGCAGAGTTTGGGTGTTGAAATCACTTACAAAGAATGGGTAAATCTCACAATGACAGCAGATAAATAATGGGACATAGAAATATACATTATAGGAGAGAGAGAGGAATATACAAGGGGGCATTCCTAGGTAGCAGCGTACTACAGGAGAACAGAAAATGAAGAGGCAGTTTGTCCACAATACAGTTTGTATGGTGATTTTATAGACATCCAAGCTATAGACCAAGTTTTTGCAGTGTGCTTGTCCCAAGTAGATTAACTAGGAATAAGGTTTAAGCTTTCTTCATTATTCCTTTGTAATCCGTTCTTTCAAAACTATGATTTTTTATTTTTTTTTTTTCTCCCTGAACTTTAGGGCAAGATGATGTATATGAGAAAGGTACAATGGTTTCTGGACAAGTAATTTTGAAAGTGCAAGGCAGCTTTTCTACTTTCCCTCAGTTATGAGTAGAGTAGATGTGATCTTGAACAACTGCCTCATTAACTCTTACTTGTCATCATCTCTTGCATTGCACCTTTCTGTATTAGCAGAATGGGCTGCATAAGCTTAGAAGGTTATTACGGTTTTGAATTGATGTTGAAAAAGACTTTGTGAAGAGAAGTGTTTCTAGTGCTCCCTTTTACACATTTTATTGAAACATGAAAGAAATGTATGTTTAGTTTTTCCCTATTCCTATGTAGTCATGACAGTATCTTTATGGTTTTTTTCTTTTAACTGTTTTTTGTTTAACCAAATGTAGCCTGAAATGATGGTACGTATGAAAATTTATATAACAACTTGGGAAGAATAAAGAAATTTTTCGTGATTTATCTTAATATTCATAGGGCATGTTAATAAATCATTTCTAATTAACAAAGTTCTTAATTTATTCAGCAAACGCTTGTTTGCTGCTCCTTGATGGCCGATCCTGACCTTCATTGGAAACAGGCTGGAAACCAAACTTGTGGAACACTCAGATCAATCCATTTTCAACAGGCAGAAGGGAGAGTCTTTGAGCAGGGAGGTTGGATTGTATGATCTCCAGAGGTCCCTTCGACCTTCACTAATTGTGGGACCTGTGAAGGCTTGTTGTATTGCCTGCTTAGATGAAAAAGCATAAGGACATGAAAAATGGAATCATGCTTAATATTGCTGTACTTGCATTTATTCTGTGTTACTGCAGAAAGCTTTTTCTGATGATTATTTCTCTAGATGCAGGTACAGGTGGCTGCAGGCATTTTGGGTGCAAGGTGTGGCGGGCTCGCACAAAGTGCTGCAAAGGTCCTGCAGGCAGCAAGGTGGAGTCTTTGGTCTGGATGTAAAAATACCTATGCTAACTGTCCCAGTCTTCCTGGAAGCTGCTGAGGCACCCTACATTCTCACTGTACTCTCAGTATGTAATTGAATGGAAGGTGATAGGTGGCAAGTAGGAAAGAGTCTCTGCTCTCACTACCTGTGCTTGTCCTTTTGAATTTACAGTGTACATGACAGTCTGGAAAGCAAAAGCAAATTGATGCAAAGATGCATTGTGCTTAAGCCTTCCCCAGGAGACGTTTCTTCACTGTTCTTTACGGTTTCCCAGTGGCAGAGATTCTTTAAGTCTCTTACTTTCAACTGAGCCAAATTATCCATATTGCTGGAAAGGAAATCTTTCCAGCTATACAGATACTGGAAGTAAGTCTCTCTTACTGCAGATTGGTCTACTTACTCTTTTTCCATGTGAAATGGCTGTGGAGTACAGATCTCTTATGATAGTCTTCTGAATATATCAAGGTGTGAAATACATGCCCTTGGTGATCTCTTATTCTAAACAAATTAATTTTTTCATTTTGTTTTAATAAATCACGTTTTCTGATTGCTACATCATGCTGCTGCTTTTGCCTGACCTCTTTTTGTTCACAGTTTGTCCACATGTGAAATAAAGTAACTGAAATTGGATGCAGCTGATACCTCAATTCTACCAAAAAAAAGCCACCCCAAAACAAAAATCATCCCTGTGGCTGGTATACAACACTCCTGTTAATGCACTAGAGGGGGCAGCATCACCCCACTGTTGATTCAACTTGTGCTCTGCAGTAGGTTCAGAATCCTTTTCTGTAGGTTCAGGTGGGGCAGCTCTTGAGTGAACATTTCAGGATTAAATTTCTATCAGTACTGCAGAAGAAAGCATGGTGGCATGCTTCTTTTGTTGGTGAAAGTTTTGGGGTTTGTTTCCTAAAATGTGGAATTATTTTTTGTCCTGTAGCAAAGGAAAGGGGGAGGGAAATTCTACATTTGAAATGTTCTACATCAGAGTTCTGAGAGGTTGATCGTTTTCTTCATTTTTCTTCCTGTTTCCTCATTTCTCTATGCCTCCTTGCCCCTTGCCCCCCAAATTTATGACACTGAAAGAGATGAGATTAAAGAACAGCATGAAGACCTCTGCAGAGACTGACTGCAGAGGTCACTCTTCTATAGAGAAAAAAATTCTAAGACGGGTTTTTTTCCAAGGAGAAAATATAAAAGAGTTCCAGGAAGGAGTGCCATAATGTAAATCTTTGCATTGCAAAGTCTCTGAAAAGAACAAAAACCGGCTTATGAAGATCAGAGAATTTTATGGGAGCAAGGATGGCTCTTTAGTCTTGAGGTCAGAGTCTATTCAGGAGAATTTTTTTTCCCCTAAGAGCATTTGAATCTATTCCTTGGATTCTGTTTCAGATTATAGTTCCCAAAGAAATGTATGAAAAGGAATGAATACATCTACATGTAAATCTACTATACTTCTAAAGGAATTGTAATTAAAAATGATAAGCAGAGCCACCTCAACAATTTCCAGAGTATCTAGTATTTTCTGCGTCTTGTGCAGACTTTGTCTGAAGTGAGTAAATGATCCTCTATAGCAGGAACCTTGGAAAAATAGAAGTGATAAAACGTTTGTATGTTATATGGATACTGCATGAGAGAGGGAAAAGTAGGGAGGGTGGAAATTGCTAGTGTAAGTATCTTGTCTGGATTGCACTTAAAATGTAATATGACTCTAAAGTAAAAGCAGTGATACAGATTTGCTACCCCGGTAAATGTAATAGGCAATTGACTTTAGTTATTGTGCATCATTGTATTAACTTTACAAGATGCGGTTCCACGGAGGACTGATATTCATGGAACAGTGGCTACAAGGCACATGTCATTTTTAGTCACTTACATTTGTACCAACCAAGTGGCTGAGACATGTCAGTGTAAATATTATTCTGTCTGATAAATGATGAAAACACCTCTGTAGAATCCAGTCTGAATAAGGCACAATGGTAAGTAGTGATTAACTTAGTCTGGATAAAAATTAAAATTAATAGTGTTTGGAGTTTTCATTAAAGTCACAATTACATGATATGCTTAATATTTAGCTTGTTGGCTTCTCTGTGACCATGAGCATATGATTGTGTGAGGTTGTAAAATAACTTGTTTTTTACATGGAAAAGGTCCCTAAATGCAGGCCTTTTACTCAACAGCCA
Source organism: Nycticryphes semicollaris (assembly GCA_013400055.1). Classification (NCBI taxonomy): domain Eukaryota; kingdom Metazoa; phylum Chordata; class Aves; order Charadriiformes; family Rostratulidae; genus Nycticryphes; species Nycticryphes semicollaris. The sequence goes on from VXBJ01001895.1 coordinate 79,754, forward strand.
AGTATACTTGTTACCCTCTTACGAACTGTTTGAATTTCCTATCCTTTAAAGCTTGTTATCTAGTTGTAATCACTTTAGAGACTCGTATTTAGGGGAAGATAAGAAAACAATGGCATTGTTATTCTTATGGGAGAAAAATTGTGTTAAGAATCAACGCGGTGTTTATTGCAAAAATAAACTCGGTTACAGCAGTTCCTCTTCCTGCCTCGTCTCTTCCCGCCCCCCCCCGCCCCGAGCTTTTGCCCACATGCAAAACAGATTTAAATAAGTAAATTAATTAATTAAAATATAAAGCAAACAAACAAACTGACATGTGCCTCTGGCACACTTTTCGTTTCAGACGAGTTCTGAAATAACAGATTGAATGCAATTTCTTTACCAGAAAACTCTAACTATGCTGGTTTATAACTCATAATTTATCATCAGTAACAGCTGCCAGGATCTGAATTTTCATATGCCCTGAAAGGTGCATTTTAATTTTTTTGAAGGTTAATAAAAGGTGGTTTTCTCTTCAGTCTTCCTGCTCTTTCATTAAGGGCTGTGAAAACACTCTTGCCTGACAGACCATATGGAACACATTTAAAACAAAGCTGAACAGCCCCCTTCCTCGTGCTACCACTCTGCATTTTTTAATTTGGGGAAGGGAATCTCAATAGTCTGTCCCTGCTGCTGGGGACACTTGGCTGCTGCCGTCAGTGGAGTTACCATGGCCTGGCCGTGGTCCTTGCTAAGGCCAGCCAGCTGGAGCCAGCTGCCACTGCCCGGTGGCTTGCTTTCCACTGGCAAGCAGGAATACTTGCTCTCATCTGCAGCAGTTGCTGCCGCAGTCCCTTGCATCGCTTCCAGCAGCAGCGCGTAGGTTAAATACACCACCAGTAATAAAAGCGTGAAAGGTAGAAAAGCCACGTGCATTTCAGTCATTTGCTGGTAACTGTTGCAAAGACTTTTCACCTCTTTCAAGAGCAGGTTGAAATAAGCCATCTTTTAGGAGCTGCTGAATGTTATAAATTCAGAACATGTGTGACGGCCCCAATAATGGAATGATTCACTGGTTTATGGAAATTATTTGTGTTACCAGCTACTGTGTGCCCAAGTTGAGAAAAAGAGTAATACCTTTGTTACAGAGCAGGGAAATACACACAGGAATTGGAGAGACGGGAATGCCTGAGAGGGTCCACAGTCTTGGCCTTAAAAGTTTGTATTTCTTCACAGAAACCGACAGCAAAGAGATTTCATATGGGTTTCTATTATGACAGCTGCTGCACTTGTGGTTTCATTTTGTGCAGCCTTGCTATTTTGAACAATACCTCATTTTTCAGTTCTCAAGTTTTTACTTAACAGTGGATATTTAAGGAGTTGTTCAGCATTTTGTATGAACTGTGCCATTCCCTGAGGAGAGGAGTTGGCTGGTGTATCAACACCGTATGTGTTACTCCTGCTGATTCATTAGATCTAAAATAGTTCATAAGTTGGAGTTACACTGCTCATTGCTAATGTGTATATGTTCCTGATCCTGGTCTGAAATGAAATAATCTGAGAACTTTGATACATGTTTTGGGGATTGCTTAGTAGAGTCCTCTAACCTTTTCCTATTTCCTATGTTTAAAAAACAAGCCACGTGCTTTTTACAATTCATGACCGACCAAAGCCAGATTTCTGCCCCAACTTACTCAATACTTGTTATTTTAGTAATCAGATTCTGGAGTTGCCAAATAATATATTGAAATAAGTTCATTTCTTTTCATCTTGGGGGCTATTGGTGTAGCATTTAATTGTTTTCATAGCAAAATAATAAACTGTAGAAACTAAGGCCACAGCACTGTAGTGTATTTACTGTTGCAACTTTTATGGCTATGGATTTCAGTGTTTATATTAATTATGTGATACACTTTGGTATATTGAAAGCAAAGTGTCACCTAAGGGAAAAATGAATAGGTGTAGAATGAAACTGAAAGACATCTCCTAGCTGTGTGATACATTTATGTGTGTCTTTACTAGAGATAGGTGGTTTAACTTTGCTTTTGCTACTAAATGTTAGACCAGAATCTATACTCTGAGGACAATGAACCTTCTAATATTTGGTCTATTTTCAAAGTCCTCTCCTCTCCTCTCCTCTCCTCGAGCTTTAATCCTAGGAGTTTTTTACGACACTTCCTTGACATTTAAAGAGCAATCTCACTCCCTTCTTGTCATTGTATTGCAATCCTTACGTAAGCCAAGCTGGTTTTGTTGCTAATATAAATAAGCTTTCCATTCCCTGAAGTTCCCAGCATCCTCTTCCTGTTCTTGTGCCAACTTGAATCATATTCTTTGCAAACGGATCACCAGATTTGCATGTAGCGGTTCTGATGAGGTCTTACCGGTACCTGGTGCTGTGACTTTCAAAGTGTTCCAGTAATTTAATAGCTGGGGTCTTGCTCTTATCCTGATGAGTCCTTTTCTAGGAAACTTGCATCGTCTGTGCAGTCAGTGTTTCTCTTCTCATTCACTAACAATTTGAACCGATTATTTGTTATCTTCTCTGAGTTTGGAAAAAAAAAAGCACAGGCATCAAATATAGAATCTTTCCTTCTTATTTCGAGTGCAGGATGTGCTCCTTCCTCTAACTCCTTGACTAAATGAAAAGCTGCAGAACAGGCTCGGATAGTGTCTGACTGAAAGAGTCCATATAGGAAAGAGAAGTCATAAATACCTTAGTCTTACCTGATCCCCACAATGTGTGCACACAGGCACACAATCTATTAAGAAACATGCTTAATTATTATCAGTTAATTATTTTTTCAAGTTTTAGTTTCTTTACTTCTTCAAGAAAATTACATATTCACTCAACGGTATGAAATTTCTGTTTTCCTCCTACGATTGCCACAGAAGTTCTCAAATATTTTGGTTGTTTTGCTGATCTGTCTTAAAGAACTGTCAAGCTCCTACCATTCAAATCCTGAACTCTTCAGTAAGGTTTCATTGGTTTTATCTTAGGGGCTACTGTGTGGGAGCTCTAGTTCAACGCACCATTTACATATGCTTTTGTGGTACTTCTGGTGTCTTCCATGGGTCTACTCGTGTATTTAAACATGATTGCATTTCTATACTTTATTGGGTAGGAGCAACCAGGATACCAGGACCAGAAGATTAAGTGTTTCATCTGCCTCAAAATTGCATGGGGATTTGTGTTCACCTTTTACATTTTCTTAAATGAACAAAAGTTAATCCATTGATCACCTCAGTGGAGTAATGAGAATAATCACAGGTGCTTTGGTGCTTTCTATTTTGGGGGTTTTGTTTTGGTGTGGTTTTTTTCCTTTTTTTTTTTTTTTTCCCTTGGTTTTCCTGTTGGTACTTAAGATAGTGATATGACTTCTATACCTGAAAGTAAGAGAAACTTGGCTGCTCAATGCATATGCTTTAAAGCAGTTTATAGTCAGCCAAACTATTAGTCTAAAAAAATTACTATATTAAACAGATACATAGTTTGATAAAAGAGGCTTACTAGCTGTTCTCTTAGAAGTGATGGGGTGTTAAAACCTGTAGTTAATTCACAACAGCAGTATTGCAACAGAAACTGCATCTGTTGAGTCTTTGTACATTCTGGGACTTCTCAAGATGATGTTCTGGAACTACACTAAACATTTACTGTATTTCCAAAAAAAAATTGTCTTTGGGTTACATACCTCTGCACAAATTTCCAGTTGTGTGTGAGACTTTGTTGACTCACCCAGCCCTACAGAGACTGGGTTCTTCCCCCTGAAGTTTGTGAATGAATGAACAATACAGGTCGCTCGTTTGTATGGCCTTTTTTTTATATAAATATATTTCTATCTTTTACTGTAATAAATAGATTTGTATGGGAAGTCTACTTTAAATATATTGGAAAAACAGTCTAATTAAAGAAGTCAAGCTATTTACTGAAATGTGATTGAGATTGTTTCCTTGAAGAATATACAAAAGAAGTTATTTTTGGTTTTAGGAAAAGAGTCAGTGCATGAGGCTGACGATTTTACAGAAGTGTAGTTTGCGAACAATAGTAGTATTACAAGAATTCCTCTTACAAGATGAGCATGAAGAAATGTTAGCACATATGTCTTCATGGATATCATAATGCTTAGGGAATGTTTAGGCATAAATGTAAAATCAGTGGTTTAGATTTGCTATGGTGCTAATAGTATTGCAAGATCTGTGCCCTATAGTCTTACTGAGGGGAAAGTGGACACAGGTATAGCCCAGTTTCTGAATTATTGTAGGTTTTTAAATACATATTATGTCCTTTGAATGTTTGGGGTTTTTTATTCTTAGCATTCCTTTGTGTTCTTACTCTTAGCATTTTTAATATTTAAATTATATTAAAGATATTAAAAGCTGGATTGTTGAGAAACATAAATTTGTCTTACTTTTATGAAGCTCTTATGTTCAGAAATAAAATGCTTCTTTAATATCTGTGCAAATCAAGATCACTTTCTTTCCTAATTTCTAACACTAAAATTGCCTTTCACTCTATTCTTTAGTGCATTGTAGGTCCCATGATTCTCATGAGATTTTCTTTTATTTAAATCTGAACTGACGCTAGACGGCAAAACAATAAATTATTGTGTAATGTTAGAAGAAGCAGAAGCAAACTGAGCTGATAAGGTACTATTGCTACTTTTTCCTGAAAAAGATACCTTTTTGGTTCTGAAGAGACGGGTACAACAGGTTGGTTGCAAATCCAAAGTTCACCTGTGTGGAAGGAATGGTGTGAACAGTTGATGACTGTTATTGTTTAACTTTTCCCTGGTCAGTGACTGCCTTTCTAAGGATGTTTTATGAGAAAGGCTGTAAGGAGTGCGGTAGACAAAATGAAAATGGAGGAGAGTCAAGAACTCACACTAAAAGTGTCTCCTGCCCAAGTGTGGAAATACTTGTTTCTGTTCAGCTGGAATTCCTCTGGAATCCCCTTTGCGATTCTCTCGAGCAGCTGGAGAGGTGGGTGGCTGATGGCAGCAGCCTTTGGCTGCAGTCCTACAGCCTAGAGAAAACATCCGAGTTCATAGGATAGAACAGGAGGATCAGTATTTCATAAATACACTGCTGTTCTTTCCTCATCAAACCTGAATGTCCCCTTCTGTACAATTCCTTACTCTTCCTTGCCCACTCAGGAGCGCCCAAGCATCCACTGCGTGAACTCTTGCACTGGGGTTTTCACCTTTCTTCAAGCCCCATAGTGACATGAAAACTCAAACCTCATGATAACTTTTGTGTGGAAGCTTTTTAACAAAGGTGAATTTTAGACTATGATTGTCAGAAAGGAATAGAGTGAATGACTCTCCTGAGGATCACAGGAGACTTGAGTGATGCAGAAATGTGGATTGAGTGATGCAGAAATGTAGACAGGACAGTAGGGATGGCTCTAAACAGACAACTTTACTTATGTGTTAGGAAGATGGTATCATGCAAGTAGAAGAGAAATATTCTAGGAGTATAAAAATGTCCCCAGATCGGATGAAGGAACAAGGGAGAGAGAAAAATACTCAGCATCTCCTTAACTAATTACATTTTTATGAGAAAATTTGCCTTTTTTCCAGTGTGGCTTGTGTGACTTTAAAGAGGGCAGTAATCATTGTGAGAGATGTGGTTCAATAGACACCATAATGTGCAGGGTTTTTTTTCTAAATTATGCTCCTTCTGCTGACCAAGTGGAATACTACTTTCCCTAATGCCAATTTATAATGGTAATTATAAAAGTTTTCTGGAAACTAAAAAAGCCATAGTTTGGATGCAAGTGCCATATTTTACAGGAATTATTCTTTCTTATAATCTTATTTAAAAGTTCAAGGATGCTGCATCCTGTGGAGCTGTTGGGTGTTTCTATTTTCAGTACTTTGCTACTTGAGTCATATTGATTTCCAAATACTATAAAACTGTACAAAACAGGAAGAGTGTAATAGCCTTATACAGTAGCTGAGAGTGCTGGGTTTTTTTCTCCTAATTAAAGTATTTATTAAAATTGAAACAGAATAGCTCAATGTAATAAGAAGCTGCATTTTCTCTGTTTGCAACCCAAGCTACAGTTTGAATTGATTTCAGTTGTTATTGTTCAGACGTAAGCTTTATCTGCTGTGGAAGCAAAGTAAGGGAGAAATTTTCTTTTGATGCCGCCTGACAAGGCAGGAACATACAATTGCAGGTCATAAGAGATGAAGACTAACAATAACAAACTGTTCAAGAAAGAATAGTTTTCCTTGTGCCTGTGTTATCATTGTCTGATCTACTTATCTGTGTTTCATTACAATAATTAATATTCTGGAACAGAAACTTGCTATAATTAAGCTACTTTTTGTTTCAGTTACCTTGAATGTTCTAAAATACAAAACTTGGGTAGAGTTGTGGCTAGGAATTAGTGCTAGCAGTTCACATTTAAATTATTTTTAGAGTGAAGATGTCTGCAATATTTTTACTTTAAAGTAAGTTTAGAACGCTGGCAACAGTATTTTCTGCTTCTAACGTATACGGGTACCACAATACTTCACCTTTTCTTGTGCAAAAAAACCCTAGGGTACCTGTTTGGTTCCCCTTGGGAGGTTTTAAGTTCTGAGACTTGATGCTTCCACATAGCTGGTCACTTCCTAAGAGTGATCAACAGTCTGCCAGATTTCCTGCACAGACGTTAACCAGTCTGGTGGAAATTGTCCAGTAGGATTTATTTCCGTGCTCTTAAGAGACCTTATTAATTTCTTCCCCTCACACGGGCCTGTGCCTTTTTCTGAAGGACAGGGACGAATGTCAGAGGCTGAGGCCCGCACCATCAGTGTGCACCTCCCTCCAGTAATGCCGAAAGCCTGCCTTCTGGTGGTTGCGTGATCCCCGTGCTGGGAGGAAGAGCTGGTCTCACACCTGGTGCTCTGTGTTTTAGCCAACAACATTTTGCACAGGGTTTTCACGTACAGCTCGTACACGGCATCACATATGGTTAGACAGGCCTTCTGGATGTGAAGATGTGCACCTGAACGCACTGGTCATTATCAGCTTAGGTCTTACAGACACATCCTTTATTACTACCAGTGACATTCTTGGTTTAAAGAAGGGCAATATGAGTGAGAAGGTTCTATGTCAATATAAAAGCTGTATTAATCTGGGTGGGCAGGATGGTTTGGACCTTGCCCAAGCCTTGATAGGTAAGGTGAGCGGGTTATTTCTGTAGTTCCTTTGAACTTTAACGGTAGTAGCTTATATATAAGCAAATCTCCATATAACCTCCAGCATGAGTAAGTGTTGAGCAGTTTGTCCAAAACTATACAATAAAATTGTAACAGCAGAATATGAAGTCAGAATTTCCCAAGGTGCAAGTCCTGCCTCTATCCATCTTCATCTCGTACTACCGATTCCTGCTCTTTCATAAAGTTTTAAAGAAAGCCCTGTTCCAAACTGGTCCTTTGCTGTTCTTGCATCTTCTGCTCTTCAGTTCCCTGTACCTTTACTAAGGTCTGCCTTCCTGGGAAGACACCTCAGGAGTGTGAAGCAGGCTGTGCTAAACAACAGAGAAATGGGAGGATGATGTAAGGGGAATGAAAGGAGTAATTAGAGCATTCTGTATTCAGAAGTATCTCCTCAAAGAGTCCAAATAAATGGCTAGAAGGATTAGGCCTGTGAATTAAGGGCCTGCCAGGAAATTTGTTGCTTTGAACACCAAGGAAATAAATGAATAAAAGCTTTACTAACATGGGGTTAAGTTTATTCACTGGTGCTTTGTAGTTTTTGCAGATGTAGAGAATAGTTAATACAAATCAGAAAGTGCATGATTTAATGTGTTCAGCTTCCACTGCATAATTTCAATTCTGCTTTTCTGGAAGGATGCCTTGCTATATCTTCACATGCTCATGCACAGCCTCTGCAGGTGCCCCAACAGCTCTGGGTGCAGAACACCTAGGCTCTGTTGGTCAAAGCCTGAACACATCCTTCTTTCCCTGGCAAAATTTGGATTTTTAAATAGGTATGGTAAGTAGGGGGTTTTCCCAGCACTGAGCTTACTCTTCACAAATTACACTAGACTTGCCTGGGGTTTTATTCTGAGATGCTCCTTTCACTTACCCCTCGCTATACTTTCAGGATTCATTGTCATATATGCCAGTAGGCTATTAGTAATTCCATGACACGAAGGCATTTTTGTTCATCTCTAGGGAACCTTTGTAGCTGAATCATTCCCACACAATCAATTCAGTTCAGTCCTGAAAGGAGGCATTCTTGATTCCTTGGGATAAATATATACTCTTTTCAAATCACAAGATGCAGCTCTTGCAGGCTGCTCTCACTAATAACTCCACTGGTCGCCACACTGAGTGTTAACATAGTGAATGCAGCTGGAGTGTTTGCAAATATGTGCCGGAATGTAAATGTGTGAATACAGCATAAACAATAACACATTGTTCTAGTTCATTCACATATCCATTCATGTATCTTGTAGCAATTTTCAGGCCCCTGAGAACCGTCATCTAGGCCAGCCTCTTGGCTATCCTTCCCGTATGGGTTTCTCAGACGATAGCTTTCTTCAGGAGTTCATCTTTGAGCTCCAAAGAATTCAAAAGATAGACAACCTCTAGTAATTGCAGAGGTTTTCTTATCTGTGAACCGTTGAAACTGAACTGTTCCCAGGGACTGTTGGCAGTTCTCTGACTTCATAACCAAGGTCACATTGCAGGAGAGGTAACACATAATTTTCATTGCCCAAGGCACAGTCTAAAAGCATCTGAGACACTCAGTGGCTACGCTAACTGCGCTTTGGGACATTCAGAACATACAGAGATAAAGGGTGTTTTCCCATATGTTTTTCCATCTGTACTTTTCATAGGAAAACCTGGAAGAGGGCACTGGGATTCTTCAGATAAAGCTTTTAGGTCCAGGTATTAAACTGCTGAAGTTCTTGTGCTTCATTCTGTGTACAGGGCTCAGCAAGTCCTTACAGGCTGTAATTCAGGTTGAGAAGCATCTTGGAAGAAGGAGTTAGCATATGAGGTGCCTTAAGGGGAAATCTTAAGAGCAGCCAATTGAGGAAGAATTACTTGCGTTGAACTTGAGTACTCAGTAATGCCAAAACATAATAAGGGTTTGAATATTAACGTCTGGACTGCGTTTTTCCGGAGTCTCGGATATGCCCTTCCTCTCATCTGTATGTGTATTTTCTGTATGTGGTTGAGCTGTGCTTTGGGACAGCCATAGTCTCGAAAGCTTCAAGATTTTGTATTACTTTACCTGTGGTACTTTGGTGGCTTATTATGTGAATAATGTTTGCCAACGCTCTCTATTAACTTTCATAGTTATCCTTACAAACAGTAATTGATCTTTTTGTGAATTTAAATATCCTTCTTCAAAGGCACGCTGGGAGATTTTTTTCTGTGGCTGAGTGATAATCTTCTTTATTATATTTACAACTTTTAACAAAGCTCTGGTTTCTCAGCTAATTAATTTGTGTGGGGTTTCTTTCTTTTTTTTTTCTTTTGATAGAAATATTTTCATCTTTAATGTTTTTTTACCTCTTGAGATATTTTGAAAATTAAAATGATAATATGAAAAAGCAACAAGAAATATGTTATCCAGTCTTGGTTTAGACATTCATAATGGATTATTGAGCCTCAAGTGAGAATACATCAAGAAAAGTTTAATTCACTTAACCAGGATGACAAAGAAAGTTTGTTCGGCATTATACTTCATTTTGACACAATTCTATTCACATTTTAATATAATTAACTCATGATCTATGTACTCATGAGTTAAGATTGTATTAATTTTCACTTCTTTATTCCATTTGCTGCATTTCAAATACACATTTTAAGAGCAGCTGTTGGGGGGTGCTGCATCATACTCCTACTCTGTTATCCCCTGAATACTGCGATATAGATTGCACTAGTAGAACTTACTTATTTGAAAGACTGCCTGAATGTATTATTTTTTTAGTAGCATGCCTGTGTTTCAGGATATACACTATTTATACATTATTTTAAATAATTGCAATGATCTATACTGTCAAGCTGAGTCAAGAGAACAGAAGTTTTTTTCAAACTTGTTCTGGGTTCCTCGAAGAAATACATGCTCTATTTTTTCTTTATTTTTTTTAGCAGGCAGATTTTCTTTCTATCATTATATAAAAAAACAGACAGGCAGAAGAAATACTTGTTTTCCTAGTGTAACCATGAAGTTCTGTCTCACTAACTTCAATATTACTAGAGTGATCGGTTCTACATGGATTCACTAATCTGAATGTTTTCTTCAACAAAATGAACCAAAGCATTTTAATAAATAGGCTTTAGGACCTTCTCAGTATTCTGTCCTCCAGGTTGTAAAGTGAAAGGGTTTCTTTCATTAGGAAAATTAATTTTTCCTTAATCTTACAACACATTTCTCCTGTGAGATATTATGTAATGCCTTTTTGGTCTGTTGATAAATGAAATATTCTAGAAATTTATTAGCTGGAGTCATTTGGCTTTGCCAAGATAAATACTTTGAGCATTTCAGTATGCTTTTTTTCTCCTTGATGTTTAGTATATTGAGGAGAAACATGGCAACTAAGGCAGGTATGAGCTTCAAAGATAAGAGACAGTTTTTTCAGAGATTTTTCCATGTTGTGCAGGCCATAAAGGTTTTGGTTCTAGCAAGCAGAATGCTTGAATTTTAAGGGTTAAATTTTGATTTTAGTTTTATGAATTGTTACAAGAGTTGGCTAATTGGAAAAAAGAGGAAGGGACTCCCTGTGTGGAAGCTGTGTTTGAGAAATTTAGGAGGAAGTTGGGAGCTTTACAAGTTAGAACCAAGACTGCTTTCTTTGAAACTGAGGGAATAAAATTTTGTTGATGAGCAGCATTATTGAGGAACAGCAAAAAGTTACACCATAGTAGAGGCAGGGTCCCAGAACCCAGAGTTTCATGTATATAGGCAAAAACATAACCATGAAGGCTAAACTGTGATAGAAGAGAAGGGACACACCATGGTTTGAAATGTTTGACATTAGTTGTCCTTTATCACTGAATTTGGGGTAGGTATGCTTGCTAAGGACAAGAATCCCTATTGTATAAATAAAAGTGTGTTGTAATTCGAGGGGCAGAGGGTTTTTGTAATGGCAGCAGTATGCCCTTGTGGCCAAGAATACCAATGGTCTCCTGGTGTGCATAAAAAAGAGTGTGGCCAGCAGGTCCAGGGAGGTTATCCTCCCTCCCCCTCTGCTCTGCCTCTGTGAGGCTGCATGTGGAGTACTGTGTCCAGTTCTGGGCTCCCCAGTTCCAAGAGAGACAGGGAGCTATTGGAGAGAGTCCAGTGGAGGGCTATGAATGTGATCAGGGGACTGGAGCACCTGTCTTATGAGGAAAGTCTGAGAGACCTAGGTCTGTTCAGCAGAAGAGAAGACAGAGATGGACCTCATCAATCCTTATCAATATCTAAAGGATGGGTGTCAAGAAAATGGGGCCAGACTCTTCTCAGTGATGCATGGCAACAGGACAAGGGGCAATGGACACAAACTGGAACATGAGAAATTCAGTCTGGACATGTGGAAAAACTGCTTTCCCTTGAGACTGGCAGAGTGCTGGAACAGGCTGCCCAGAGAGGTGGTGGAGTCTCCTTCTCTGTAGATAATTCAAAACCCACCTGAATGCGTTCCTGTCCACCCTGCTGTAGTTGACCCTGTTTTGGCAGGGCGTTGGACTAGATGATCTCCAAAGGTCCCTTCCAACCCCTGCCACCCTGTGATTCTGTGATGGCCTTGGACTCAACAGTTCATACTAATAAATATACTATTCCTGTTCTTAGTACAGTGATATGGCGCAAAAGGTTTTCAGACCTGTCTTCCAGAGTGAGATCTTTTCCAACTACCTAGAATTGTTCTTCTGCAACATTTCTTCTCACCAGTGAGGCTAGGATTGGAAATACTGAAGTAGTTGAACCAAAAAAAGAAATCAGTCTGCATCTGATATCTGAATTCCTTTGAAGAAGCACTTTAATATTCCTTTGCAGTGTCTGAATAGTATAGGGTGGGACAAGCAGTGAAGAGACCACTGGTCCTGTTGTGGTTTTATTGTTGTTTTTTTGTTTGAGGTGTTTGCGGTTTCTTTAATTCTGGATGGTTGGTATACAAAGCCTGTGCACAGGCTGTTGAGAGTGGGAGACTGTATGATTTGTAGGATAAGCAAGTGTACCTGAGTCTCAGGCCCTGACTGTGCTTTGTCGAGTGTGTAGAAAACTACTGATGGAGAGCATACTGTGTTAGTGTGAACATGCATAATGCTTTAGTAGTTGTATTTTTCCTTTGTTTTCTCAGAGAGCAAAGACGGACTTTGTCCATTTTTACAGTCTTTACTCAGAAATATTTTTAGGGAAAGTATACTCTGTGATCAGCTGTCAACTAGGCAGCATACAGGAATGTTCTTATCCATTTTATGGATTTCGACGAAAAGGATCTGAAACTGAGGGAGACTTTGAATTTTAACACAGCAAAAATATTCAGCACTTTTTAGCCAGCATGCTCTTCTGAGCTGCTTTACTCAATTTGATAAATTATTCACAGATGACTGCAAATTCTAGCCAAATTGCTTATTTAAATGCATCATTACTGGACACCTCACCAGCTTCTCATCCATTTCAGCACAGTGTACTTCTACTTCATTTCAAAGCTTATTTTACTTAAGAAACCACTTTATTTTTCCTGGTTTACTGGCTGTGCTCAAAAAATGATGATTTTACTACTCTTTTAAACCCATTTATATGTTGCTCACATTGCAACAGATACAATGTTTGACTATAAGGCTTTTTTCCTGCTTATCTGGTCCATTTTGATGATGATGCCTGAAGTAATCTATTATTTAATGAATAGTTGTTTGTTTATTGATTCTTAGATTTTACCCTTCAGATTTGGTTGCTGGAATTTCATATAGAATGGTTCAGGATTTCTTGATACAACATGTATATATAAAGCCTTTTTCTACTTAAATGTTTTAACTGCATAACTGCAGTGTAAGTAAAAAGAGCCTGGATTTCATATCCAAACCCAAATTTTAATTGGCAGTCTAGTTCCCTTGGGTAATACTAGGCTTGTTGTTCAGTCCACAGCATTGCAGAGTAGGAAATCAAGTCCCAGTAGTGGAGGGAGGGAGGGAATAAAAAAAGATTACTTTATTACATCTTATTTTATGTCATTTTTATATACTTAAAAACCCTATCAGCAATACAGACAAAAAAAAACCAACCAAACAAAAAAAAAACCACAAAAAAAAAACCCAGTTACTGAGCTTTGTCCTGTGCAAGAAAAGACAGTTGTCTTTGTCAAGCAGAGCTGGGGACCATAATAACTACAAAGCTTTGTTCAGGTCTAACAGTAGGTGTGGGGAAATCGCATACAGATAGGGAGGGGTCTTGGTTTCTTGCCAAGGAGCGTAGAAAGCTCAGAGATAACCTGGATGACTTTGTACCCTACCCTGTAGGACAGAGTAGCAGATGTTTGGCCAGCTGCCACCCAGAAGCACTGGTAGCCTTGAGGGTCTGGCTGGACACCAGACAGCCTGTTGGCAATATTTTGGAATCCAAGGCTTCCAGCACCCCCTGATGGTGCTGCTGGTAAGGCTGGAGCCCAGAAACCCCAATATCTTCATTGTTCATCAGCCAGGGATGGCATTTGTTTGGAGATCCCAAACTGTCAGTGTCTCGGTACTTTCTCTCTGCAGAAGCCCTCTTGACAGATTGGTAGAAAATGTGAGAACCTCGTATAACTTGTGTCCTTGACAGTCGTTAGGCCCAGGGAGGCAGGCAGAAGAGCTGTCAGAAAAGAGGCAGTTTATAGCTAAGCTTTTGGTAGAATTAAAATTTCCTACAGGATCATGTCAAATTTGACATTTTCTAGCAGAAAGTAGTTGTGCTGGAGCAGTCTTAGCCATCGTTATTAAAAGCTCAAATTCTTTCAGCCTGAAGGAGGAAAGAATTGAGGAGGTCGGAAGTTGATGGTAACGTCCTTTGAATCTATGCATTTACAGTACTATTGTGGTGAAGTCTAGAATAGGTCATAAGACTGAAACAACCGGACCATCCAGAAGAAATTAAAGGTTTGCGTGATTGGTTCCCAAGAAGGAGCTTGAAACAGTACAAAAGGATTTGCAGTTCATTTAGAACTATTTGAAAATTTGAGGGAGGAGAAAGATACCAGGTTGTGCATAATTTCTTAGCCTCTTCACATGATAATCCTGATTTACCCAGTGGCAGATCACAACAGTGGTATGCAAGGTGGTATGCTACCCAATTTTCAGTAATTGAAATCTGAAACATTTTTCATGCTTGCATTTCTATTCCTGAGTATTGGTTCAACTTCTAAGCTCCTGGTGTAAAGTTTTTCTAAAATTACAGAGCTTAATAATAAAAAACTTGATCTTGATTAATTATTTGTATTTTAATTACTAGCACACCAGAGAAGAGGAAAATATTTTGTGCTGTTTCTGTATATGTGGCAAATCTCGATGAGACCTACTTGCAACCAGATCATGATCACTAGGCATGTTCCTGACTGAATTTTTGCAAGTCTTACCTTGAACACAATTGTTATCTTTCTGTAATACTAATTAAATGATATATCCCAAAGCACATCAACAGAGAACAAATAAAAACCCAAGTGGGTTGCTACTCTCATTAGATTATCTTTCTTTCTCTCTCCTCTCCTGTCTGCCTAAAATTGATATTTCTATTTGGAAATGCCAGATCCCAAAGTGGATGTTTTGAGAAGTGAATGTTGTAATGCAGTAAAGCAGATTTATTGTTCGAAGAAGAAAAGATAGCCAAGGAGGAGGAGGAAAAGACAGGTGCCCAGAGAGCAGAATCCTCCTTTCCTCTTCAGTGTCATCCTTTTTGTGCGTCTCTGTGCAGGTACAACAACTTTTTAGTACTAAAAACATGTTGGAGTCTAATACCACATAATTAGTCATCCTACAAGTTGAGGTGATTATGTAACCATACACATCTAGAGGTTAAGAATACAGTAAATTCTGATTTAGAATGGAGGATAATATTGAAATGTCACCTATATAAAAGTAAAAATAATAATTTAAAAAAAAAATCTTGTAAATCTTTCACCAGCAACTGGAAATGGTATATAATACAGAATTAAACACCCTGACCATTTCAAGATGTGTTGATTTTTGAAACTCTGAAACCAGCAAGTTCTCACATGCTGGTACTCTTCCTTTCTTCTGTATCAAATCTATAATGTATATTTTACACATGTTGGTTATTTTGCATCTCTTATTCTCAATAGAGACCTCCGTGTAAGAGGCACATAAAGCTAGACATTTCTGTTACTGGTTCCATATGGTGTTAACTCTGTGCTGAGGAACACTGCTCCTTTCAAAAAGTTTTTGAAAGCACTTCCCTTTACAATAATAAAAGTGTCCCTTTTATTTTTCATCCTTTGAAATAAATTATTCAGGCTTGGTCCTAAGCTGTGGCTTCTGTGAGCTGCTTGGCTTGAATTTGCATAGTGACTTTTATTTCACTTATCCCCCCTAATATATGAAATACTGCTTATTCCATGTTTGTTCATAGAAACACGGACCCGACAAGAAATATGCAGCAAGGTTTGTCATTCTTTTGTTTGTAGCTCCTCTTTCTTCTAAACCAAAAACATAAAGATGCCAAAGACACTACTACTTGTGGTTGTTTAAAGTTTGCTTTTTAGAAATCTGAATATGCCTTGGTTGGGTCCTCAGTTTGCAAAGTGATTTTTGAGGAATAGGAAACTTTTCTTGCTATTTGAGGAAACTTCAATTAAAACCAATGAAACTTGTTTTCAGTCAAGTACAGATTGTTTAGTTATATACAGTTACTGAAGCGTGAAAGGATTCTTCTACAAAATCTCCTAAATTCATCAATGCAGTTTAAATGTTCCTTATATATCCCTTAGCAGAATGAAGGCACAAAATTAAAATTAGTTTCTGTTGTCTATCTGAAATAAGCATCAAAAGACTGAGTTTAAAGAAAAATTTGAATGAAGAAAGCTTCAGGGGGTTTTGGTATCCAAGCACTGCACTATAGGCTGAAAGAGTTGAGAAGTTACGGAAACAGGAACAAAGACTGGAGATTTTCAATTTGGACAAGAGCTGACTGAGAATGTTTTCTATGTTTTCTTTCTGTTGCGTGGAAATGGATCCAGTGATGGTAGCACAATTAAATGTTCTCGCAGTGGTCATATAGCTACAGATTAGCTCTTCTGGGATGTTGCTCAAATGCAAGAATAAACTGAAACTACTTCTTGGAGTTTTGAAGATGTTTTCTTTCCTGTGTGCCCAAGAGAATGAAGGGAAAAAAAAGTAAAACATGGATCAATGAACTAGTTTTTCAATTATTTTACAAAACAATACAGATTGCAGGGAATGAATCATCTAATGATATTTCACTTCTTAAAAATTTAATGAAAGAGATTATTCTCTGAAGTAACCTGCTGTTTCTGTTTCAGTGACAATATACAATATTCCCTGAAGCCATTTCTGACATCACTGAGTCTAACATGGTTTAGAATGTTTGATGGAAAATTAGTTGTAGGAGAGATGCTGGTTAGAGTACCCAATAATCTCAGGGATACTACACTATACTGAGAGTCTGGGCAGAGTGGATTTTTATCTTCTCAGCTGTCACAAGTATTAAAGCAAAATAAGCAAATGGACTCTGTGATAATCTGATATACTGTTCTGTCACTTCACAGTAGTACAAAGCTGCTTCTGAGGTTTTGTAGGTTTGATAAAGTTAAGGTACATGTTGCTATTTATGATGTATTGAATGTAGAACTGAAAGCTTTATGTCGTGTTGGGGCATATTATCAACAACACTGCAAACAATGGCCAGAAGACAAGGTATGTGGGAGGCTCCTTGCTTGTTAAGTCGTCAGCTTCATCTTTTTAAGATTCAAGGAGAGGTTTGTGGCACTAGCTGGCCTTAGCCGTCAATATACAATGGATTTTTGGCTTATTTTTAATGTGGGTTAATATTTAGTGTAGTTTGAGAAAGTAAGTCTTTAATACTTCTGAAAGTTGCTTAGTTCTAACACATCCAGTAATACAGTGCCCAGAAGTCACTTTTGATTTTGAGTGCATCACTCTTTGGATGAGAATCTAAGGCTGTGGAACTAATAGTGATACCTCTTTGCTACTATTTCCTTGCTTTCATTAGATTACTATGTCACATAGCTCCTTCATAAATTCTGTCATCTTCATTATGAAACCAGTTCAGAGTTTTGGCCCCATTTACTTTGATGGGAAGACTCTTCCAGATTCTTTCTTACAGTGTTTAGGAATCTTAGTTTGAATCTGAGTTGAATAATTTGCTGATTTATGTCCATTTGTTTTCATGCCAATGTTCTTTTTCTCTGTTCACTTTCTCTTTCAGTAATATTTAAGTTTCTGTTGTATTTATGCTTTTTAATAAACTTAAAGAATCCTGGAGGCTAAAAGAATCTGGAGGGATATAAGCCATCTTTGAGCATCTAAATTGTTAATTACTTTTGATTTTTCCCTGCTTTTATACCTGTCACTCTTGTCTACATTTGGTGTGTACAGAATGCAAGTTTTAGTGGTATACAATTAAACCAGTGATGTAGTTTTAAATTCACAGTGCTCAGCAGGTTCAGTACAGTTCCTTAGGATCTGTGTTCCCTTTCTCTTTCTAGATGCCCTGCACAGCTTCATGCTTGACGAAGTAGGAGACTAAATATAGTATTTCTCTGTGTATTTGGGCACTAGATTTGCAAAGACTGTCCTCGAGGGCTGGGCTTTCTAAATATTCAAACTAGCTATTGCAATATGATTCTGAAGTGATATTCAATGCAATAAATGGTAAAATTACTTATTCTACGTACTAGGGAGCACCACATTTTCCAGCTAAGATGACGTCCATGTCATCATCACAGATTGCTGTTTGTTCAGTTCCTTTTATTTGGATGAATCTCAGAAAAAAATATGTATTATGCATGAACGCTGCAGATGCATTATGAAATCATAAGCCATCCAAACGCAGAGCTGGTTTGTATTACACAAATGCCAGTAAATTTGCAGAGTTACCAAATACTAAACTACTTCTGTACACAAGGACTCAGGCAATATGTGCATTCAGCAAGTTTATTGTTTTTGTCATTACTGCAAAGATGGAAAGAAAGAAACAAAGCTGTCAACGAAGAAGAGTTTGCTAAATGAAGAGCAAAGATTGTCTCTGCAGCCCGTGTTTGAGATTGTTGCATCGGCAGCTGAGAAGGCACAGCAAGATCTTCAACAAGAACTGTGCTGCTGTTGTGTTGAATTTTATAAGCACAACAGGCATGAGCCAGAATAAATTTAGAGAACTGTTACGCTAACATTAACAATTGCATGAGTATAAATACTGTTTCTGAAAATACTGTGACAGATACTCAGGGATCTTCTATCACTTTAGGCATCGTTAAATATTTCCCTGTGTGTAGAATGTATATCTTGTAGTCTTTTTTCTTTTTTCATGTCTTTTTCTTCTCCTGCTATACACAGTATGATTTCCTGCAGAACATTAATCTTAAACATTGAGTGTGATTTCATGACTTGAGATTCATCAAATCGTTAGAGCAAATTATGGTTTTATAGTGTTCTTGTCTTTGTTTTTTTTTCGTATTAGGAGAATAACAATCTTGCTTATTGTTTATTTCTATAAAAAACCCAATGGGCCTAAGTCAATATATTAAAATAGTTTAGTTAGTTTGAGTGGTGTTAATGCAATTGCAGACAAAAATCACAAAATTCTGTGCAATGAAAATGTTTCCTCATTCTTAATTAGAATTTTTACATTAGAAAGTAAGTGTGGATTTAGAATTTAGCGTGTGATAATCTCCAACTAAGATTAAGAAATTTACATAGTCTACTCTCTTGTCCTTTAGATAAAATTTTAGGTGCTCATGCTCTGAAACAAACAAAAAATACCAACCAAGACACCCTAGCCCAGTAATGAAGTAATAAAGATTTAGATGTTGAAAAAAATAAGGCAATTGAGTGGGTATTAATGCTCTGTGTTATAAACAATATTTTGGATTAAAAAGTTATAATTTTCTTTCAATACATATGAATTTACTAGCTCAATTCAGGGTTGTTGTTGCTTTATTATTGAAAAAATTGTCTCCCAGGTTTTGGTAGAGGAAAGAAAACCATTCTGTGGTGCATTCCGTTTTGGGGTAGTAATGTTGCAATACTTCTACCATGTGGCAGTGTATCAACATTGTAATGATTAGAAGAAACTAAGCTCTTATGAGTATGTAGCATTTACGTTCTATCAAAAAGTCTGCATTCTTCATGGATTTGAGAAGTTTGCTCATGTTACCCAGTTTGCTTTTTGTGGATAAAAATGTCAGCTGAACCATTCTGAATTGTGCAGCTCTAACCAGTTGTATATACATAGAAATCAGCTGTTCTTTTAACATAAGCTGAGAAACAGTTGACAGCTATTCTAAGTCATTACCAAATCTGTCTGGATGGAAATCCTTTTTACATTAATTTAATGTCACTTAAAGGCATACAAACTTTTGAAGCATATTTAGACATGTTTAGACACAGTCCAGTTTTTATGTAGCAGGTTGCTGGGAGGCTGAGCAACGGGTTACTTTTTTATGAAATAAGAGGCTAAGCAGATGCATTGAAGCTATAGCCTTGTGTAAGATTTTTGCACAAGGAAGGAAGAATATTTTACTATCTAGAGTGGTAGTAGGTGCTTCGGTGGTAAAAAAAAATCAATTACATTCTTTTTGTGGTCTGCCTATGATCTTTAGTAGTTAGTCCTGCTGCTACTGAAATTTATCATTTTTTCTATAAATTTAATAATAAATAATACACTTATAGTTAACCCTTTATTGTTCATTATTTGATAGAAAAAGGCATAATTGGCTTCTTATATTTGCAAAGTGAAGTATAAAAGAAGTAGTTTGTACTTATTCTGAAGAAACTAATTGAATCAGTTATTGTACTTTGTAATTGTATTTACTTTAAAATAAAGTAGTGTTCTGAAATTCTTAACTATAAAGGACAACAACCTCTTTGTAAAAAAAAAAAAAAANTGGATTTAATATTTGGTTGATACTTTTAGCAATTTTACATTGATTGCAACCCAAAAGCGGGAAATGCTTTTCTAAAGTTCATTTTTAAGCTAAGGTCATATTTTCCCTGTTCCTGGACTTAAGCATCTTCTATTTGCTGAAAGAAGGTGAAAGTCTCTCAAATTGTGAGTTCCAAATTGTGGAATTCTTCAATAAAGAGAAGCTGGACCAAAGATGGAGAGATACTGAGTTAGAAGCAAATCCTTTATTATTATGTTTAAAAAAAGGTCTTTCTAAAGCTGAGTGGATAAAAAGTAGTATAACCTTTAAGTAGCATCTTAATATATTCCTCTCAGTTTGACAATAGCATGACAATTAACAGATGGAGGGAAGGCATTTACTGAGATTAGCAATACAACTGTCATTGACTCACGCTAACTTTATAAAGGGAGATGATATGTCAGGATGTGGGTTTTTTTTAATTGAAGCTGAAGTGTTGGTATGTTCACATAAAAAGTTGTAAAGCTTTGGAAAGCCTTCCTGAAAATGTGCGTGCAAACATTTTATATGGGTTTAAGGGAAGATGGGACAAGTTTGTGCATAGAGGACTTTTGAGGGTTATTAGATAAACCCACATAAGACTCAAGAAAACCAGTTGAATTCTTAGAGGGTGTCTTAATGGGGATGCACATACACTGCTACCTCTGAAGCCATCATTTTCAGACTGTTAGCAGTGAAACAGAAGAAATTTTAAAATTGGATACTTTTTTTTTTTTAGCTGGAAAACTACTTAGCTTTTAAGGGAAGCTTTGCCTACTCATATCTGCTACCTTTCTCATTCCAGACCTTTGTTCCATAATTACTGGTGTTTCATCCATTGTGTGACTTGCTTGAGAGTAGGTCAGGTTTTGTGTTTTGTGGGAGATTTAAACTGAAGGGCCATCGGGTCTATCGCTTTTACGGTAAGGAAAGATTGTAATGGCAAAGACTGTATTTCCAAGTTGATTTTGTCAGTTAAACAGACACGCGTTCATTCCATGCTGTAGTTAGGTTTGTTAAAAATGACTTAATGGTTTATGACTTCTGAAGGCCAGACACCCTGCTGCAAGAGGCAGTTTCAGGTACCTTTGACAGCAGTCCCCAGTGTTTGAAATACTTACCTGCAAACAGATGAAGGGAGAAGAGAAAGTATGATAGGTTACGATTAAAATTGATGGAATATAAATGGAGTTGAAGTTATGGAGAGCAGAGTGTGACAAAAGGTGCTACTTTCTGGAGTGTTGAGGTGCTTTCAAGTTGAGAAGTAAGTTTTTAAAGGCAGTATGACTGTGGCTTTGGATTCTCCTTGGATTAAGAGGAGAGTCTAGCATTACATATGCTTGTGTTTTCCACATCCTTTGATTTTGTGATATGGTAACAGGAAATAGCTTCATTAGGCGATTCCATGGCAATACTAGATATTCCTATGGCATGCTATAAAGTCTCTTGTGAAGTCATCTGTAACACAGAAAATTTGCATTTGTATCTTAGAATTCCTTAGTAATTTTTTTTCTACATTTAATTTATTATTCTGCCCTCTGCCAGTTCTTCTTGGGCAAAACCAAATACCAGTATGTGTTTTAAAATTAATGCCGCTTACTTGTTTTCTCATGGCTGCATAAAATTGTGTCACAATTGCCACAAAAGTAGTTTGGGACAAAAGGTTTGCATATTGAGAAAATTCGTATTGTCAGTCAGCTCACTGTACAGACACGTGACTTACTCGTGTTAAGACTGGCATTCTGATTCCATGCTAATAGCCCCATTGTTATTAATATATGCTGCCTGATTCTGACCTGCTTTGTTTAGAATGCATGTTGGTTTTTAATGTGCATGACATTTATGGGTTATGGATTAAAAAATTAAATTTTCCAAAATAAAAAATATCTCATACATTTTTAATAAGGTTTACAAAAGAGCTGCTCTACATTTTCCCTCTAGCAAGATGGTACAGTACTGAATTAAGTATCAGTACTTCTGTGGCCATGTAAGATTTAATATTCTGGGCAAAGGTATTAATTGTCTTTTGGAATGGACAGACAGATTTGCCTAAAACCTGTGTGTTAATTAATTGGATTTTTTGAAAAACAAGTAATGTTCAAATGACATTTCAGACTTCTTATTCTTTGATAGAAACGTTTTTAAATTGCAAGTATCTTTTTTTTTTTTAAGAAGTATATAAAGAGGGACAGAAGAAAACATTATTTTCTTCTGATTTATACATTTTCTATAGGAGTGTGAAAGTAGAGCCTAGGTAGTGTAAAAGTTCAGATCATCTCTCATGCAGAACATGTCCAAGCTTGGATGGAAAATAAATAAAAGTATCTCAAGAGTCAAGTGGTTAGTGCTCTTCGTTGCAACATGAGGGAACTGAATTTACCACTCATTTATACAAATCTGCACTTCACTCCTAATAAAAAAGTATAAATTGTTGCCACAAAATTGTGTATGAGTCAAGTTAGCGCTCTTACAGCCTCATAAGCTTTTTCAGAAGTGCCACTGTTAAAACTTCAGCTTTTACTGTTGAGGATCAAGAGGAAAATGAAGTCAGCAGCAGTGTTTGCAAGCCATTTCGTCTTTCAGCAAAGGGATAACTGAGCATCAGAACTGTGGCTAGGTAAACCTATCAAGAAAGTGTAGGCTGTGTATCCAATCTAATCTCATGCTGTGCTGTAGATGATGCACAAACCTGCAAACAGAGGTAGGATGTATTTGGTAAATTCTCAGGGATGCTGAAAAGCTCAACTATAGATATTTTTATAGACTTTCATTTACCACTGTAGCTTTTTTAAGCTACACTGATGTAGGATTAATTCAGTGCATATACTGAAAACTCTTTATTTTTCCCTGGTTCCATTCCTCCCTTTTATAAACTGAAGTATATCTTAACTATAAGCATTTGCATAAATTGTGTATGACTATAAGCACATATTCCTTTTGTTAATCAGTTTACTTGTTTCAGGTGCCTTTTTCCTCCCTGTTACTCAAAAGAGCTTGAAGTGAAAAAAAAATGTTTAAAGGACAGAATACAGGATTTTAAATAATGAATGTTGCATATATGAACCAAATATTTACTCATAGGTTACAGGAAAAGTATTTTCCTTTGATACTAGATTTACTACATTATGGTAGTGTGGAAGGAACCATTCTTAATATAGCATGAATAGGGTCCCTGATAGGAGACCAAAAGAGAAATAAATTAAAAACTGCAAATAGTAATATGGTCCCTGCAATTCTCTGAAAAGGGGCTGAAAAAAAAGCCCGAAGAATAAGGCTTTCACTTCAGTTAACTGAAAAATGACTGTACTGGCAAAAATGTTCTTCATACTTTGAGAGTTTAACATCACATGAATGAGAGATTTGTGGATTCTTAAAATTTGTTTACTTAACTGAAGGTATTAAATGTATTGCTTGGATGGAGCAGAAAGTTTTTCTCACTGCAAAACATAACATCTGTATTTAAGTCTTTTGAAAATCCCTTTCTTTTTGTTATTTTTTCTGTGCTATTGGTGAACCACTCTGGTCAAAACCTTATTCAGTAGGAATAACCTGAATGTGGGTATATTATTTTTTTTTAATACATGTGCTTTATGTTGGTCTCTGACCATAGTCCGTAAAAATTCCTTTTTAGCAGAAAAAATCTGCTGGTGGTATTTGTTGTTGTCAGTTCCTTGCAGTAAGGAAAACAAATAAGCTTTTCTTGCAATAAGAAAGGTCTCTGTTCTGCTTTTCCCATTTTGTACCGTGTTGTTTTGTGGTTCTGTTGTTCCTAATACATAACAAGACCACCCTTCTCTTCATGTCCTTCTCTTCAAACACACATGTGGAGAACCGTGTTTGTTTCCTGTACTAAGACTCTGCCTTGACTACGTCTTCGGATGACTTTATTTCTCACTGATGAAGTATTTAGACCAATAAAACACGCAAACTTCAATTGCTTTGGGTTTTTTGTGCATGCTCTGGGTTAAGGCTGAGACTCCCTCCCTCATTTCACACAGCTGCTAATGTAGTAGTTGAGAAATACAGGAACAGACTGTTATTGAAGCCCAAGTATCACCTAACTGGGGATTAGAGGGATGGTGAAAGAAGGATTATATTTTCTTTGTGGCTCCTAGAACACAGAGTGATGGCAGGGCTGGACAGCAGCCGCTATTGCATGCTCTTGATCCTGAGGTTGATCTTCTCCAAGGTCTATGTTGATTTCTGAATTGATCTGTGTGAACTGATTACTTTATTTGTAATCCTCAGTCACAGTTGATCTCACGTATTTTCTAGGCTACGGAACCATTGCATATTTAAACCACTGTGGTCACGATTGTGACAAAGCTGTACTTTCTTTCAAAATTCTTGCATTATTTTGCACTTTCAACCGTAGGCATTCAGCTGCAGAGAATTTAGGAGCCTTTTGTATTCAACAGCTAGAAGCAGTGGGATGATGGGATTTTGTGAAATAACCAATGTAAATTGTCTTAAAATTTCATGAATTTGTGTAGGTTTTGAATATGGATCTCTGTCAGTGTTTGGTGTGTCTTTGTTTCTGTAAACACAGAGTTAGCAAAATGAAAATGCATGTTGCATTAAACAAAAGTGTAGAAAATGCAGCATTTTCTAGTAACCATTATTATTATCATTTGAATAATGCCCTATGAGATTCTTTGTGGCATGGCTTCACAGTAGTGAAGTATTCCAGGGAGTTTTTTGGGGAAGAGCTTTCAGCAAGGTAATTTACAGCCCCATTTTGCTACTTATCTTCACCTCCTAGATTGCTTATTTGCTTGGAAATATTGCCACATACTGACCTGTCAATAGCATTTTCAGTTCTAATGGCAGCCAGTTAGTACCTTGATAAGAATTAAGTCTAATGCCACGATTTCACAATTAAATTTACACCATGGAGTCTAGACATGATTTCACAATCATTAATACTGTATCTGTGCACTACCGTATTGCTCACAGAAGAATTGTAATGTTGGGTACATGATTGCCATTCTGTCACATTATGTAGAATATATGCAACTAATGCAGAGTTTATGCCAGCCTTGCATTTTTATGCTGTCTTTATTCTGAGAGAGTGGGCTATGCAACCACTGATGGAAAATTAACCTATTGACTTCCTACTAAGCATATTTTAATGGTTGAAGTGAATCTAGGCCCCTGTGTTATCTGACTATTGCATTTTGATTCTACATCAAGAGCCTGATGGCTAGGTGATGCTGTGGTTGGTAGTGTCTAGAGGCATAACTGACTAATAGCAGCATTTTTTTTATCCCAGAGTTCCAGACCCTTTGGATATTCAGTCCTGTCTTTCTCTTTATGGATGTTTTATACTATATTTTTAAAGTTTTGGGGCTATTGGAGACTGTGCTGGAATACTTTGGCATTGTTTAAAAAACATTAATCAGACTCCAGTTGCAGTGCTTTTAAACTGGTAGTGATAGACAATCAGCAGGTTAGAAAAGTCTTTGTATCCCAAGACAGACCATTCAACAACCTAGATCATTTTTCTGGCTACTGTCACTGCTGATCAGCCAGTACCTATTGAAATTACTTGTGTTTCCAGTTCTATGTTCTTTTAAGAGTGAAGAACAGTAGCCAACTAGATTGCCAGCTTCTCAGGATTTCATTGGGATCAATCCCCTGTGAAAAATATTAAGAGAAATTGAATCTTCATGGATGGATTGAAATTGTATACTTTATCAACTCTTCACCTAAGGGATGGTTATTACTTATATTCTTTATTGTCTGAACAGATAAGATCTGTAATCTTTAACAAGATAAATTAAAATCACCTGTCTTAGTGGTAAAATTTAATGCTAAAACTGTTACAGGTAGGACTGCAGTTAGATAACCTGTTCATAACCTTGTTCCAAAGTAAGCAAACCAGCTCTTCCAGTATGTCTTCACACGTGGTGCAGATGATAACCATCCAGATGCTGCTGAACATCTCTCAGCTTCCTAACATCTCTCCTGTGGGGGTGTGCAGGACTGGATGCAGTGTCTCAAGTTAAGCCTCACAAGTGCTGAGCAGAGGAGAGTCACATCACTCTGCCTGATGGCGGTGTTCTTGCTAACAGAGATAAATGTTCTCTTCTCTTCCTCGTGCAATGGGATATGTTTTAAGACAAGAAGCCTCTTTTCCTACATGTATGACTATTGAGGAATGTATTTCAGAAGTTCAGGAGGAAAAGTTTTAGTTCCCAAAATAAAAAGGAACTGAAAGTCTTTCTAGATCTCCTGTATCCTAAAGCTTTCATTCATTGTTGCACCAAGTGTAGTAATTATTGAATGGCTTGCAGCGTTTGACCTCCCATGTGGTTGCTTTCACATTTCAATACTTCCAACATGCAGGAAACATGAACAATTGTTGGAGAAACATTTCAGTTCAAACACAGAAGCTCAGTTTGTATATTTATCAGAGTTCTTGCTGATACGGAGATGGAGTTTACTGTCTTGGTCCTTCCTCTTGCAATCTTGGGCTTTGTTCTAATATTTTAGATATTAATCCCTCTGTAGGCTTCAGCTTCAGCAAAACCACTGCCACAAAAAGACATGTACTGCATTTATCAGTTTGAGAGCTCGATTGCCAACTATCAAATGAACCATTAGATCTATATATTCCTGAGACACCCTCTGATCCCACACTGCCTTTGCCTGACTACCAGAGTTCTGGCTACATCATGGTTGCAGACAAGTTAATCTGTTTATCTCCCAAGATAAACAAAACAATCCAAATAGAATTGATTCTCCTACACAATAGTGTTTTAGTCTTTTTAAAATAATGATCCCAAGCATATTGCACTATTTGTTCTCATTAACGCAACTGGTTTGCAATTTTGGTAATTCATTCCTGTGCATAGAGCTGTGAGTTAGTCTCTCTTCAGCAGTCATGAAACTTTTCTCACGTCTGGGTCTAATGGCATCTCCCTTTAGTGTGCTCAACTGCTAATTCTGTCACTCACCAGTAAGAGAGTGCAGATACTCTTATGCTTTTTCGTATGACTGCTGTCAGCCTGAGACCCCTTGTCTCATTTTCATGGCCCTCTTCGGGACCTGCTCTAACAAAATCATCTGTCCCCAGAGCTGGATGCAGTACTGCAGGTGGGGAGAGCAGAGAGAATCACCTCTTACGACCTGCTGGCTACGCTTCTTTTTATACAGCCTGGGATGTGGTTTGTTTTGTGAGCTGTGAGTGCATATTGTGAGCTCGTGTCCAACTTTTCACTCACAAGCACCTCCAAGTCCTTCTCTTCAGGGCTGCTCTCAATCTATTCAGCCCCCAGTCTGTGTTGATGCTGGGGATTGGCCTGAGCTGGACCTTACTATTTGCCTCGTTGAACCTCATGAGGTTTATATGGATGCACTCAAGCCTGTCAAGATCCCCCTGGATGGCATCCCTTCCCTCAGCCAGAAGGTGTAGCATACCAGCTACACCGCTCAACTTGGTGCTATCTACAAACTTGCTGAGAGTGCACTCAATCCCATTACTGGTGTCATTAGTGAAGACAACAATGAAGATATTAAATACTACTGGTCCTGTTGGGGACCTTTGAGGGGCACTACTCATTACTGGGTTCATCAAGATGACGTTTCTAATTCTTTGGATGCTGCCAGTCTGCCAGTTCCTTACCTGTCTGCCCATCCATTAAATCCTTATTTCTCCAATTTAGAGGTAAGAATATTGTGCAGAACAGTATGCATGTTAAAAACCTTTTTGTGACTAAAAGAAGGAGAAAAGTTGTGTTAGTGTTCTTTTCCATAGTAGCATATAAATATTATTGCAAGAGAAAGCATTTTAAACCTTTTCCTTTCTTTATTATGCTTTTAAATTTTAAACCTGTGGTAGTCAGCAAATATATTCTTGGCATTCTCTCCATATATAAGAGGACATATAAGAAAAATCTGGAAACATGTTAGGTTATTTAAACAATTTCATAACTTCTTAGATTGCAAATCTGAGTATCAATGACAAACCTAACTGGTATATTGCACTTTTAATTTATATATAATCATAACTGTTATAATCAGTGTAGACAAAACATTAAACAAATCATAAACTTTCAGTATTTTTTTTGGAAAAAGTGACACTGTCTTAAAGCATATATTTAAACAGCAGTTTATACATTCATTCATACAGAGAAAGCAGCGTTTGCAAGCTGACCTGTAACACCTAATTTTTCCATTTTTCCCTTTGAAGAATGTGTATGTTTAAAAGGTAAAAGTCTGAAAGATGTTAAGCATGGCTTGAATACAAAAATTCCTGTCTATCTTTATAAAAAGATTACACTATGTAATATAAATTTTTATTCCTTGCTTTACCATTTTATTTTTTCATCATGCAGTGCTAGCTTGAAAGAGCATTGAAAGACATTAATTTGCATCTAACAGGGTTTGTATCGAGAGAAAAACATAAGAAGTATCTTCACTTTTGATTCTCACTGAATCCGTTGCAGCTGGCCTAAGTGCTACATTTTACTCCGTCCATCTGCAGAATAATCCAAATCTAGAGCTGTATTCCTTCACTTTGCCCACTCTTTTAAAGCAACCTGTATGAACTATAGTATAGCACACAGACTCTAAGAAAGAGAGGTTTGATGCCCTCTTTCCAATTGCTTGTGCTAAGCAAAAGTTGGTTCTTTTTTTCCCTGAGGAGGTATCACCTGTATAGTTATATTCATATTCTGGCATTGAAGGAATCTGCAGGTGAGAGGTTTGATTTAACCTGCACTGTGTGTGAAAACACTTACACGGCACTTTCTGTCCTTAGCACTCTGTCCAGTTTTCTTTGCATGCAGCGAGAATTCACACCACACCACTGCATCAAGCTTTGAATAACTTTTCAGTGAAAGTAACAAAGCAAGATCACTGAAATTACATTGTCTAAAGTCCAAAATAACTGATTTTTGCATCTTTAGAACAAGTGTAACCTCCAGCAAGAAGCTGAGAGAGAAAAGTTGTTGGTGAATTGCTTCATAATAAGTGGTTGTCCCCACAATTCCTCTTTATTTTGTGGTAATAATCAGAAGAGACTACCCAACTCTTAGTTTTTTTTTTTTTTTTTTTTTTTTAAATCCTTGTAAAAATGGAAAGCATTTTTGTCTGCTTTGGTCCACTTTGCTTTTTAAAGACCTCTCAGTTTTTCACTCTGCCGCGTGTTGCCTGAGAAATGCTGATATTTGCTTGTGTCAGGGTAGCTGTGTCTTTTTCATATCGCACTCTGACATCAGTGCGTCCTTGATCCAAATGAATGGGCCAGACCTGGGGCCTTGCCGAGTTGCTTCTGGCAAGGAAGAGATACTGGCTAGAATTCTGGCATTTATTTGTAAATTGTGATTTCTCTAGCAAAAGCTGTACCTCACTCCTGATTCTTAGAATACCGTAAAAATAGTAGGTGACTTCCTAATAAAATTAAAAAAATAAAAAAAGAACAAGAAAATATGCATTACTTTACAAATGGTCTTATTCCCTAAGAGCTCTATCTCTGATCCTGCTGGGCACTAGACTGCTAGTTAACATCCGTCACTCCTGCCTGGTTCCCAGTGTCTTTCAGCAGCTGAGGCTTGTGTGCAAGCACCTGGTTGGAGATCAGAGATACGCTTGCTGACAGCTACTAACACCTATTTAGCACACAAAAAACCCTCAAACTTTTTATCTTTGCTTGTCTCCTAACAAAACACAAATTGGTGATACTCTGAGTGACCCATCCCAAACAAAAGAACTAATTTACAAATTATCTAATCTTGACATTTTGCAAATATTTAAGCAGATTTTACATGGATCTGAGCTTTCTTAGATCTTTCCTGGCACTGCTGGAATCATTTATCCAGCCTTTCCTTGTGCCTCAGTAGAAACAATAGATACTTTCAGGTTTTCTGGTGGTGAAGAAAAGCCTTTCATGGTAAAACAATATAGTGTTGCAGTATCTTACTGAACCAGGTAGTCTCAGAAGCTGATGCTGCGAAAAGATGCCAGCTTTCTCCATTCATCTAAATCTTTCTCAAAGTGTTATTTGTCTGCATGACTACACCATATAGAATTCCTGTCAGAGCAGTTGCTCTAGGTGTGGATGCAGAGAATGATAACCCGGGTTTCTTCTCCTGAACACATGAAGTTTTGTTTGGCTTTTAGTTGAGAACACAGAGGTGGCTTCCTGAGCAGTTTGGACCATGATCTGAGCGTTCTCCAAGTCCAGCTTTCTTCAGAATTTGCCATTTGAGTCC
Source organism: Nycticryphes semicollaris (assembly GCA_013400055.1). Lineage (NCBI taxonomy): Eukaryota > Metazoa > Chordata > Aves > Charadriiformes > Rostratulidae > Nycticryphes > Nycticryphes semicollaris. The sequence continues at coordinate 110,033 of VXBJ01001895.1, forward strand.
ATTCTCTGAAGTTTTCAGGTGTCAGTGCTAGGCTTATGTTGCCCTTAATTTTTGCACTCAGTTCTGTGAGCTTCCTAGAACTGCATTATTTTCTGAGTACAATAATGGACTATTTAATAACCATGCCTACATGACATCTATTTCACATGTAGTTTGCAATAAATGTATTGGCTGTGGTTAAGTTCAGCAAACGTGTGAGATCAGAAAAGCTTGAAAGCTTTTCTGCAGCCAGCGTGCTTACTGCTGGGCTCTCTATTTCTTCAGCAGTAGCTCTTGGTGAGTACAAGCGTAGGAAGAAAAGAGAATTCCTTACCATTCAAGGTGAATGTAAGACTTATGTCAGTCTTGGATGTGAGACACCTTTAGCATACAAGTGTGAACTCATTGGTCTTCATAGTGTTTGAACACTTGCATGATAGCCCTGGAGGAAATAAATGAAACTACTGGGTTATAACTCCTTGTTTTTCCCTGTGGTGTTCATTAACTTAATTTTTTTTTTTTTTAGTGTCATCATTTCTGTGCCAAATAAGCTGTACCAAAATGTGAAAGATCAAAGAATTTAATTTATTCTCAGGAATAAAATTATTTAGTCATCAAAGTAGAGTTCTGACTAAAGAAGGTTGTATTCTTATAGCTACAGACTGTACACTGTATAAGCAATATGCAACAATTATGGTGTACGTGCTTTCCCAGAGACTCTTTTCTCCATAATTGATACATTGAAATGTAATAGGAAGAAAGGGTCTATTTATTTTAAAATTTTAGTGAGGTTACCTATTCAGAGAGCTTTCTCCAGTGTTAGGAGTACAGTATAATTTGCAAAATTATATGAGAGATAAAATAGGAAAGTTATTATTATTAGGACCTGTGTATTTTAGATTAATCAGTGGTATTCTTAGGAATTACGTGGTGGCCTATTAATGAATGAAACTAAAAATTTTCACTTTTTCTGGATACTGTGTTTGGGAATTAGACCTACACATTTTCCTATTGAACCCTAAAATTACAATGACACATTTGTACAGACGGATGCTTTATGCTGTTAGTGACTGATCCTGTGTGGAAACTAGAGAGAAATCAGTAATGAACTTGTACTGCGTATAGTTATCTTCAGAGAACGGAAGGGCATGTGAAGGTATGTACAAAATACAAAACAGAGATAGAAGGAAGCCAACCTTTCAGTAGATCTTCTATGAGACATTTTCTGTGGAACGTACAGGGATGTATCTGTACAAAAGATCTGCTTTTAAATATTTATTGTGGTTGCACACATTGATACACAGCTCTTTCCCCAAAAAGCGTGCTTGTTCACTGTGATATTTTTGTTAAAGTCTATTTAACAATCTTTGCATGAAAGTGACAACCCTACAACTCTAGATTTCTGTTTTTGAGAGGTTTTCCATGCAAAAGTATCATTAAAAGACCAACAAACCTAATGATGTTATTTATAGGAATGTAAATTCGTTTGTACACTCAAGGCAACAGAACCCTCTGTCTGAATACAGCTGTTGGAAAAAATTGCCTTGCTATCTCCTTGTCTTTAGCAGTATAGTATTTATTCTTTGTTTCCAGATAATTGTCTTGGTTTTAAAAGCATTTTTCTCCCCCGCTGTGAAGAAAGGGACCTGTCTGCCTCTAGTGCTCTGTGATCTTCCGAGCCTATTTGGTCCAGCCAGTAATGGTTATTTTCATGAGGGTGGAAGGGGACAGGATGGAAAATGGAAATGAGTGACAGTTCTTATTGCTGTTTGGAAATATGTCAGGTCTTCTGCAGGTCTCCAAATGCCTGTGGAGTCTGTTGGCTCACTACTAGACTGGGCAATTAATTTATTCTAGGCACTTGCCATGAAAACATGCTCAGATGATCCTGTATCTTCTGGAGTAAGATTATCAGTATGTATCTCCAAACCATCAATTTCCCTTAACATGTTGATTTGATCTCAGGAATCAACACAGCTTTAGGTAGGGAGCTTACGAACACATTGCAAAGGAAAGGAAGGACATCTTTAGTATGCTGCTGATATTAATCTCCCTAAATACCACAGGGAATTTGAAATTCTTAAGCTTATGTGGAAAGCAAATACACTTTTGAAAAGTAGAATGTAGTATATGTATAAACTAAATGTTAACATATCAATCAGGAAAAGAGGGGATTAGTATGAAAGAAGTTCCATTTTATAACAGTGGCACACTGAGACTTGAAAATGCATGTAATTCAGTCATGATTTTTTTTCCTCTACAAAAATAATTATTTGGTATTGCAAATGGAAATAGGCTTGGAAGAAGAATGAAGCTTGAAGGTCGAGTTTTCTGATGATGTGAAAGAAGTGTAATTAGTAATGTATAAGTTGGTATTTAACTCCCTGTGTTCTGCTGAATCCCTGAGCTCAATTACATCCATCTACAGCTGTAAGAATATAAAGAAGTCATAATTGCTGTCTCTTATGTGCCGAGAGTTAAGGAACAGGTGTGCTTTTAAGTGATGCTGGTCTGTTTTAGCGCATCTGCATTTCTTACCAGGCTACAATTCATCTTTCTGACCAAGCAGCTTAAAATTGCTGATAAATTCTGTGAGATGCAGCTTCCCATCTGTAACTGCCTAAGTGAATGCATAGTTCTCCAGGGTCCAAGGAAATTTAAAGGAATTCTGAATTGATGTAGCAAAGAAACAGATAGGTCCAGAGGGAAATGTTGGCTACTAAGAATCATCTGGGGTCTGTTTAGGAATGCATCTGAATTTGGCCATAAACCGATTAGTTTAATTATCCATATCCTCCCACTACATCTGAGATTTCAAGGATATCTAATAGGAATAACTTGCAGAATGGAAAGCAAATGTGAAAATACTCTTCTATTAAACCTAATTGAGATGTGGGTCAAGATAGTATTAAGGTTATATTAGAATATAGATACTGGGATATGTGTTGGTTCAGCTAGTTATTATTAACAAACTTCACTGAATACACTGTAATTTTTTACATGTGCTCAGTCATAGAACATTATCATTATCAGTAGACATTTAGATATACAAACCAGCCTGTCCCTCCATCTGTTTGCTTCAGAATACTTGGCATTTATTTTGCAACGTCGTAAAAGTAGTTACAGCTTTGCAGTTGAGAACTATTATAGCAATATCAATTTTTCATATTCAAGTTAGCTTTAAAATGAGAAGTTTGCTTTTTATTTATAACTCCTAGTTCCTTGCTCTATGCGTATGCATGAGGTGGGAGAGTTAAATATGTCAAATACAGCTGGGCAATAAATAAGGTTTCAAAATTCAGTCACTAGTAATAAAGCTTTTTGCAGTAGTACATTAAAACAGAAGTGTCTAGAGCACTGGATTAAAAATAATAACAATAATCATACTAACAACAACAACCAAATCCTGTGATTATGACCAGGAATTTGCCTCTGCTTTTTGAAGTATTTTAAGGAGACATTTTTTGCATGGTTTCCACAGAAACATTTTGCAGCAAGAAGGTATTCATGTTTAAAATAAATTGTTAGCTGAGGCAATGGAAAATTGGACACCCTTTTACGTTTTATCTAGTTGAATCTTCATCATTTTATGCCGATGATTGTG
>VXBJ01001895.1:113644-146102 GCA_013400055.1 Nycticryphes semicollaris
TCAGCTAAATATTGGTCTGATTGCTGGTGGTTGTAAGCTAACTGTATGTTGAATGATTGTAGCTATTTTGTAGAATTAGCCATACATTCAGAATAGCTGTTTTGGATAGGATAGCAGGAAGTTTTTATCTTCATTTTCCTTTCTCTTCTCTCCCCTCTTTCCCACCCTCTCCCCCCTCCCAAAGGGAATTTGGTTTTGAACAGCAGTTTTAGAGAATAGTGAAAAAATTATGTTTTTTAAGATGTTACCAGACAATAAATGAGAAGATAAGTAAGAGGAGAAAACAACTCTAATCAGTTTAACTTATTAGAATTTCACAGTTCTCAGGAGGCTGCAAACTGTAAATAGATAAAACACTGGGTGAGAGAAGAGGTAGAATGAAACCAGATTGTGTGTAGATCTAGAAAGGCAAAATGGCATTAAAATTTAATTTTAACACTTAAAAATACATTCAGTATTGATACGTGGCCAAATATATTAAGCCACACATTTCAGAAAACTTACTACCTTACTCCTTACAGTGGATTCTGAGTGATGTAAAGATCTGTCTTGGGCAACACCTGCAATTTGTGCCGACTTTTCCAGTAGTAAATGCAATGCTCTGTCATGTTTAACAGCAGATGAGCTGTTGAACTTAACAGCAGCTTTATGTAGCTGAAGATGCTGCACATCACCACTTCAGCTCATTGAGTGCATCACTCCAGTGCTGTCCCTGCCACTCTTAATGGGTATTGAATCAGACAAAAAGCCTGTCTCCGCATTTTCAAAGCTACCCAAAGAATGAGTGTTTGGTCTTCGTAAGAATGACATCTTCAAATATGTTTTTCTGATGCTATGAAGCTGTGACCCTCAAGGCTAAAACTCTTTAAAAGTAGGACGTAGGACTTCTACTGCCACAGCGAGAAAGTTTGGGGCATCATTAGAAAAAGAATTAGAGTGACCGACCGTGACAGTGGGAATAAATTCGGTTTAGTTTTCTAGTTACTCTGTTTAGTTTTCTTTCACATCAAGATGGTAACAGCAAAGAGAAAATGAGATGCCAGAAATGAGGGAAAGAGTAGAGTGAAGGTGAGGAATGGGAGGAAATTTATCAGGAAAAAGGAAAAGAGAATGATGTACTTGATACAAGGAAGAAACGAGTTAGACATCCAGCAAATTACTGTTTTCTTATTTACGTTCTGGGAAACACATACTAGGTCACAGACAACATCTGAAAACCTGTATGTGTAGATAAAAGAAGGCAGCTTAGCTGCACTTTTAGTAAATAGGCTGAGACTCTATCTGCACACAGTGACATTTAATTAAGTCAGTAAGCTGAAAGTGATTTATTTTTTTTTTATCCTATGTTTTAGTTATGCTTGAAAAATTATTGCAGTTTGTAATTTTGTATCCTTATCTGAGCAAAATTCCATAAAATAGATTAGGAATTTTCCTCCTCTGGGGGCTTTAGCAATATTCTATCTATACAGTAATTTGTAATGCTATTTTACTGAGGAATTAAAGAACTGGATGGTACCCTAGTCCTTTAACACATTGTTTTAATTACAGTTGTTTACGTTCACACATCATAAAGCTAATGATGAATAATGGATATTTTGGCTAAAAATGGGGGGCCACCGGCCAGTCAGATGTAGCCTTTTCTTGTAGAAACCTAGTAATGATATGATGGTTTTGTGGTCTATATAGGAACTTCTGATCACATAAGAGCGATCGTTGGGCACCTTCCTCGAGGGATTCACACAGTGAGAAATTTAATATTGTAAAAATAACATTTTTAACTGGTGCCACACTTCTGCACACTTTTTTTGGGACGCTGTTTTCTGCTAAAGTCATGTTGTAGATGTACCAGGTTTTTACACACAGGCACAGTTCTGTTTTAGCAGATGATTAAGTGAAGATAAACAACATATTTCATAAAAGATTGTTATATCCTCTCTCTCATTGACACTCCCACCCCCACCCCTAGATCAGAAACAGGCTGGCACGGTATGCTTTCCGTTAGATCTCCACAGACATTTGCCTGCCACAATGCAACATAAATTTTCTCTTAGTTATCAGACTGTGATTATTAAATAATAATTGGAAGAGAGATCTCAACCTGTTCATAAAGCATAGTGATTTTTTTTATTTAGTATAGAAAGAACCCAAATTAAAAGGATCACACTTTTTTTCATTTGCATACCCTATCTTGTATCTTGCAATAATTAATGTGGTTAGAGGAAAACACGAAAGACAAGCTTTTAAATTTCTTTTGTGTGTGTGTGTGTGTGAGAGAGAGAAGTTGACCTTGCTTGCTGATCTGAAGCAGTACCAGAAGATGCCCTTCTGGAATGAGACATAGAGCTTGGAGGAATGAGATCTGGTGGTTGAAGGTGTCGCACACCCGCTGCCCTTCTCTGGAGATGTTGCAAAACATCTGTCCTGTTGAAATCTAGCAGACTTTTCTGCCAGAAACCATGCAAGAGATGACCCTGACTATTCATTGGAATTGATAAACTTTAAGATGCGTGGTATCTTCCTTTTATTCTGAAGGTCCTCTTTTCAGTTTCTCTTCCTTCCTTCCGTTCAAACACCAAAGTCCTTCTGGAACGGCAAATGCCAAACAAACATCCAGGCTGAAATGATAGATCCCTTCGCTATTACTGTATCTTTCTTCTTCCCTCTACCAGCTTTCTTTCTGAAGAAACCCCTTGTTTGCTTTCTCTTTGTTTCTTAGCTGTTAGAAAGCCTTTAAAAATGCTTTTACTTCCCTGTCACGCCATTATGCTTTCTGGAAGGAGGATCAGCTGGAGTCATGGCAAAGAGAACTGCTGTCCTGGTAGTTTTATTTTGTATTCACCATACGATTCCCAGAATTGCATTGTTCCTTCCCAGAGGGGGAAGATTGGTCTCTCATGCAAATCACTGGTCCTTTTCTAGGCTTTTGTAGCCTTCCTGAAATTGTTGGAAAGGATCCTTCTTTCTGCAGGGCGGGGAGGAGGAATTGCACCAGACAGGCTGGCCCCAGTCATTTTATCCCTTTCCTGTGTCTTACAGCTCCTTTTGAGGAGCAGGCACCAGGCAGTACCTATCCTGAGTTCCCAGGGCTTCGGCTGCTCTTGTGCATTTGGTGCGCCAAATTCCGCAGCATTATTTGACTCAAATCGAGACTTGCATCGGTATGAGAGTACACAGAATCTGGCCCACAGCCTTGTCTCTGTGCAAAAGTATGCTTGCTTATTTATGCCGAATTGATAAATAAGCGCTTTTCTGCTGACTTAAGTGGTACATGAAGTTGGTACCAGTTAAAGAAAATAAGCATGTGTTAAGTTATTTCAGCTGATAATATTTTGTGAGTAGAGGTGTCCACAGATTCCGTTTTCGCAGAGCCTTGTTAGTGTTTATGAAAGTGCAGCTGTTATCCTCAGGAATGCCTCCAAGCCTTGGAAAGTCTAGCAACAACACAGAGAATGTGCAGTAATAGTTAGGCATTTCTTTTAAAAGAAGTAAAGTGACAAAATGAAGTAGTAGGAGCAAGGCTAGAAACAGTCTGGATAGATGTGCACCGTGATTGAAAGTAGCAGGTATTAAACTACCTGTTTCTCACAAGTGAGTTAAGCAGGACAGGAATTTTAATTTAATCCTCATATCCATGGACATGCGTGCAGAGGATTATTACCACAGTTTTACCTACAGTAGTTTCCATCACTTGTTTTATTTTCCTTTTTTAGGGTTTAAACACTGCTTTGAAGCTGTTAATTGTTAACTTGAGCTGAGTCTGTGCATAGATGCCTGTAACAGTGTCAGCATGCTAAGATCATAACTGTTAGATTAATGAATAAAAGTATTAGCTTTGTGCGAGTGCAGTACATTAATAGCTGTGCAAGTTCAATCAGATACACTAGTGACTTTGTCATTGTGTAGTGGTATTTACCAGATCTTAGGCAGACTGCTGAGAAAGATGAATGTAGTCTTTCATTTTTATCTGACTTAAAAATAAGGTAACAAAATCATTTTCATATAATGTTTTATTATTATTCTTCGCAGCAGGAGAATAGGTGTACCTGTAGTCTTGAATTCTTCACTGAGAAGGAGTGTGCATATATGAAGGACATCACAGTGAATGGAAGGAAAACTAACTGCTGCAACCATTCTCTTTTGCGTAGCTTAATCTCGTAGTCTGAATTGCTGGAATTAGTACCAAAAAGAAAAGAGAAAAAGTATGCTTATTGCTTCTTCTTCTTTTTTTTTTTTTTCCTTCACAGAACCTGAAGAAAGTGTTTGTAGAATTTAGTCATCAGGAGCTGTTTGAGTTCTATAACAAGGTCTGTAGAATTTACAATACTATACTTTCTTTGTAAACACCTTATGCTGCTCAGCAGGAAGTGTTGCCTGTATGAATTAAATCTAATGAAGCTGGAAGGAAAATGGATCCAACTTTAATTAAGGCTGCTGGATTTGTTTGATCACATGCAGCATTTTCAAGAAGAGTCTGTGCATTCACATTTGCAATAGGCAGGGCCTGGGTCATGGTAAGCTTACCTGGTGGCTAGATCAAGAGCAGTAGCTGATGGTTAACAATGAGGAGCTCTCTGGAAAGAGCAGCTTTGTGTTACATCTTCAGTCGAAATGCCAGGCTCGTAATCCAGTCAAAATGAACTCTATTTAAATAAATTTTTTTACCTTGTTGTTATGCATTGGAAATTCACAGCAAAACATCTGTGCATGTAAAAAAGGCAGTATTTAGACAACTGTTTCTTTAAAATTTGAATATTTAAATGGCGGCAATGAATTCTAATAGCTCCATGTAAAAACAAGTATTCATGAGTACAGGATTTTTTTATTGCTATGTGAATAGATTTAGTGTGCATAGCTGAAGATATTGGAATGTGGGTTTTTTCCTGTTTGCGTGTTTCTAAACAACATTTTATATGAGTGGAGTTTTTTCTCTCTTTTTTTTTGTTCCTTTAAATAGCTGGAAACTATACAAGCACAGCTGGATTCCCTTACGTGATGTTTTTGAAGACTTATTTCTCCATCACACTCCTGCCATCTCATTATTTTAAATTGAAGATAGATTGCCAAGCTGTGTTTGCTGAAGGATTCAGTGGGTTGCTTCCTGTAAAATTATATGGCTTATCTCCTTTTTAGACCAATAACATTAGCCAAGAGTCTTTCTTAAGAGTCTGAAGATTCTAATGGACTTTCTCTTATTTTCTGAGCAATTTTGAAGAATGGCTTTCCTTACAGAAGAAAAAAAAAAAAAAAGAAGAAAGAAAAAACAATGTTACTCAGCTTTAGAAATATGTAATTTTTTCTGTTCTGTTATGTGTATTACTTGATTCTGGTAGAAATTTGCATACTAGTGAGGGACCAAGAATAAAATCTATTTTTTAGACATAAAAAGAGTATAAAAGCAGTAAGAAAATACACAGCTAAAAAACCCTCTCCCCTGTCATTATTTGCATAATTGATAACGCTTATTGCAAAGCTGTCAAAATAAATTCAGAATTTAAAAATGGATTGGTTTAGTATGGACTTCATTTCATTATCTTAGTTCTTTTTTAGTTTGTTCTAAATAATCAACAGTGTCACTGATTTCAGTGTTTACTTTTGGCACTGAGAATAAATACAGCTTCTTAGCACTGCATGCATACCAATGAATCTAAGTAGCATGTTTTATAACTGGAGGGAGAAATCTCAGAGTATGTAACAAAGAACACTGAAATAGCCTGACAATCAGATTTCTGAAAGCTATTTGTTGATCCTTCCTAACGCTGTCCACCACTGCTTTTACATCGAACAGGAAGAAATAAAGTACAGTGTCTTAAAGGCCAAGTTAGTCATATTTTCACACATTAGTTCCAGACGAATGTAGGTTCCTGAGCAGTATGAGAAGATAAAAGTCATCATACTTCTTACTTGTTGCCGTTCATTGACAGGCAACTTCATTGCTACACTGTGATAATGGGCAAAGTATACAACCCTCTGCTCCAGGTCAATAGAAGGTGAGGAGAAATAAAAATCTTTGGCATTTGTTTGTCTTTCCTCCTCCTTAAGGGATCCCCCAAACAAGGATTTGTTCTTCCACGTGCCTAAAACAGGAATGGTTAAAACCCAGTTAGACAGTTTTCTGTTGAGGTTGGTTGGTTAGTGACAGGAGATACAAGTATAGCCAAAAGGTATGTTTTAAATAGCTGGTGTTTAGGTCCGCTTGTGCCGGATTTCTTGCTTTGTTGCTTTTGGAGGGTTGTTTGGGGCTTTTTGTGTTGCTTTATGAGGGATTCTGCTGTCGCCTCTAGCATGCTTGGAGAGGTTTGCACCAGTTTCCTGGACTGCGACAGAATAGACTTAAAAGATAAAGTAATTAACAGCTTGCATTCATGTAAAGGGCACTGAAGAGTTAAAACACATTTATCATAGTTCATCACTGAAATGCCAGGTGATACTGTACCGCTCTGGTAAGGTATTACCCTATTGGGAAGAAGCAAGTCACTTGTATGGCAGAATCTTACCCTCTACACCTTGTGAAGCTGGCTGCCAAAATCAAGTCCTGTCTCAAGCCACTGGCAAATGTGCTTTGTCTTTTGAGGTTATAGCACTCCCACCCACAGACATCACATCATCTGGCCATTCAGCAACAGCTTGGAAATTCAGCGCAGCTTGGAAAATCCCCTTCTTCTTGACACTTAGGCCTTGGCTTCTCTGTTGATGATGTGGGACAGTACATTGTGTGCGAGGACACTGCTTTTCACTTTTCCCTGAGTTTCCAGAGCTTGAGTTCTGGAAGTCAGGTCTGAAGAGAGTTGGAAGACTCTGCTGTGTGGAGACAGGACGTACCAAAGTAGTTGTCCGACTGTGAGAGAGGGGTTAAGTTATCTTTGTGAATCACAAAATATTAATGTAGGGCAGTGATTGATGAATCCTGGGGAAAGCTATAATAAAAGTCATAGTATACCTCATGATAAGAACTACAGTTGTTACAAGGAGTGCTCAGAAATAAACAGTTCAGAAAGACTTTTCTATATGTAACAGGAAGCTTTGTATTGTAGTTTATTAGGTAGTGATGGCATAACCAGTAAGTATTGTCTTAGAGAAAAACGTTGTCACTTACTTATGTGCTCCTGAATAAGGAAAGAAAATTGACTAACTGAAACAGCAGAACTATTTAGGGCTTTTTTGTCAAGTTGAGCAGAAAAGAAGACTTTTATTCTGGTTGCTGCTCTCTGGACCTGAGTGGACCTGAGAGGTGCAGATTAGTCTTGCTGTGAGAACAACTGTCCCTGCTAAGTTGGGATAAAGTCCTGGTGTCCCAGCAGTGTCAGGAAACAAAACAAGCACCAGCACAGACTGAGGAGTGCCTGGGGAGAATGAGAGATCTGCTGGCCACAGGGACTAGGCCCAACACCATACCTCAGAGGCAGCTGCCTCTGAGAAAAAACACTGCCTGGGAGGAAGAAGGCATGTAGCCTAGTTGGAACTGAATACAGTAGGTTGGTGCTGGGGCACAGGCAGGGATGTGCCCTCTGAAGGTCTTCAACCTTTTGTTTTGCATGCTGGTAAAACAGTTTTGAAGAGTGAGTCTCGTGAGAATTTTGAGGCTCTACTACAGGAAAGGAAAGGGATATGTCCCAGGCCCTCTTCAGTTCAGTTCAGGTCCTAGCGAAGCATTGGTCTGTAATATCTCTTGGGCATGATCCAGAGCTGAAATTTCCAAGGCTTCTGATAGTGTTGAAGGAAGATATTTGCAGAGATTTATTGAGCTGTAAAACCGGGAATTTGAATGAGTAAGTATTACTAAATCTACTTTCAGATCTTTCAGTGCCTTTTAAAAACACTTGATTCATCTTTGCTCAGACATTACAGTATTTTCTGTGACTGTACTTCTCTGAAAGCTGCATCAAAATCTGCCTCAAATGGACTACTGGCAAAAGAAGGAAATCTTTCAGTTTGGGTGTAAACAACCATCAGTATTATTTTGACATGAAGATTTAGAGCTTTGGGCCTAACATGAAAACTAGTGTGAGAACTACCTCAAAAATACCAACATACAGAGAAAGAGAAAATATTTGGACGTCACTTAGCAAAACCAACACCAATAGCACATTTATGCTTGTTGAGTACAAATGTATTAGATTATCTTTGCCCAGTTCAGCCCTCTGTATATATTTCTTGTATCTCAACAAAATATGAAATGTCTAGAAGTTTTTGCATTCTGTTTTTGTTGAAATAAAATATGTAAGCAGATAGACAAATATAACTTCACTATCTCAGATTTTGACTAATTGCTAAACCTGCTTTTGGCTCTCCAGAGAAGTCTTTCAAATTCCCCTTTAATTCCTCTATTTATTGACACATCAATTTTGAGTTATGACTTGCAGCTTCATTTCATGCAGTTTTGATTTTAAAGGCTTTGAAGTCTTGTTCTTTCAAAGCATAAAGAACTTACTGAAATGATGTCTTATGTTAGTCAAAGGAAGAAAAGTGTTTCTTGTGATAAAATGGTATAAGCTCCCCCTCACACTTGTTCTGTCTCATATCCTCTGATTTCCAACAGCATCAGAAACATTTAATTGTTTGGCTATATTGGCATATCATGTCTTCAAAGACAACAAATTCACTAACATAACAGTCAAGATATGACAGAGCTTAATAATGCCTGTTGCCCAGCATACCATTTTGCGACCCTTGTATGGCTTAACTGACTAATGAAAATGAACAGCATCTTGAGCCAGGTTGAGCACGTTCCTTTTGTATGGATCAGCCAAACTGGTCTTCTGAATAACGGTGATTTCATCTCTAGGTGGATGATCTACAGCGCTGCAGTCTGAAACATGGTTGATGGTGTCTCGTAAAGATAAATTAATAAGATGCTTTTATCTGCAACTCCTGCATAAAGTGATTTCTAATTTCCGTAGTAATTAATCAATTTTATTGGATTTTCCCTTGGCCTTTGTAATTGTGTAATCACATGAAATTATATGCTGTAATTTTAACTGAAATAAAGTGTTTAGACGGTCCCTTCATTCCTTCATTATTTTGTTTCTCAAGAGATAGCAGAACATACTGACTTGTTAGAAGTCAGATGCTGTCCAGCTGTGTTGAGCTATGTATCCAGGAAGAACTTGTCCCTTTCACTGACAAGATTAGTTCCTTCTCTACTGAGCCCAAAAATATCTTACATGTTTTTTCAAGGTTTTCTCTATTGACTGAAATCATAGGAAGGCAACACGGAGCTCAACACATGTTGAGTTGTCTTGACTGGCTGTTCACATAAGACGATCACCTTGTTAGAGCAAATTCCTCTCCCAGTGGGTCACTTAACTTCTTGTCATCACCAATACCTAACTGTCTGTGGTAGTACACATTCAAGAAAATCTGGATGAATGTAGTATCTATCTCTAATACGGCAACTGGCCTCTTCTGGAGAGCACTAGTTACGGGACTGGATGTACTAGAGCACCAGATTGTCTGTTTCGGAATTCACCCTCTGGTCATTCAGGAGAAGTGAGAAGAGGAGAAGCAGGACTCCCTGGTCAGTGGAGACTCCTAACATTATGAAGAGCTCTGCATAGAGGTGAGCTGACTTTGTTTCTTCTATTTTCATGGATTCAACAGTAGGACAATTTAAATAAATTGCATTTCGTGGGCAGCATGAGAATGCTGTGCTTTTTGCATCACTCACTTGTTTGTTTTTCTGTCTCCAGAGTGTTAAGAAATGCAGCTTTGTTTAAAGGAGATAGGCACCATGGACGTCAAGAACAAAAAAGGACCTTTCTCCTCCCCTACTTCATCTCTGCTCCCAGGGGGACACCTTCTTCTCAGGACAGCATTCAGCACAGCACAGCACAGCACAGGTAGGATAAAGCTTTCATGGAAGCTGTTTTAATACCCCTGGTTTGAAACTCTAAGAGAGAGACAGAGAAGATCTATATGAGAAGAGAGGTAAAGCAAGACCAGCCTTTCAGGACAGGTGAATTATTAACCATGGGCCATTTCTGGTGCAAATTCTTAGTCCAGCCTATGAACAGTCTGATTTCTTCTTTATAGCCAAATGCCTCACATGAATAAAGCCACCCTTGTTTCTCCATGTCATCCTTACGGATTGCAGCAAGCTAAATCATCCTCAGAATCTGATTTAGGGCAATAGAAGTGAAATACATCAGATAAATGTAGAAAAAACAGGCCCATAAACATGGGCTGATCCCTTTGGAGCTGTGTTCACTCAGTATCTATCACAGGATGAATGGCAGTGGTCACATCTCTTAGCAAATCTGATACTATAATATAAAGTTATAAAATCCCAAAAGGGAAAAAAAATATAAGCAGAGCAGAGTCTCCTTTAAGCAAAAAAGAGGACAGGGTATGCATGTCTGAGGGTGCTTGCAGTGAAATGGAGTTTTCTCACTTATTTGGGCAAGACAGTGTTTGCACTCCTCATTGCAATGTCCAGTTCGGGGCTTGGAGTCCTTTTATTGTCCTTCTACAGCCAAACTGCTGCTTCCCGTACCCTGTAAGGTGCCACCCTGCATCTGCCTATTGAAAGTCTGTATGGTACCCTACTGATTGATTCCTTTGTGTCTGTAGTGAGTAGAAGGGGTGCCCTGAAGCCTATGGTATGTGAAGACAGAGGACAGAAGGCCCTGAATGACCTCATGCACAGATGGGCAGTGATGCACTTACCCGCCTCTGCAAACAGCACCTAATTGGGAAGCCAAAGCTCCTCTGGTACTTTTAATGTCTTTGTGGCTGAAGAGGCTGTGTTTGTTAAGGTTGACAGACCAAGTTTTGGATTGGTGAATGTCTCTTTCTCAGCACTGAAGTCAGTAAGTTTTGAGATCGGTCTTCTCTCTGGGAACAGAGAGGTTTTAAATGAATATTTAGTTGAAATGGTCAATAAGAAAGAGGAAGCAAAGGTGGAGCTTACTGTGGTGCCTGGAGCAAAGTTCATGGTTTAACTACTGTGTTAGATGAATAAAATCTACCCTTGCGTTTCTTCCAGGAGGGCCTGGATATGAATGTGTAAGAGTATCTGAGCAAAAGGTCACATCCCTGTGGTATAATGATTTCAGCATGTTGGAAGAAAGGAAATTTCCTATTAATCAACCTTATTCCAGCGTGTGAGGTCACAAAGCATGAACTTGGACCCTCATTCTGCATTTCATAGCTCTGCCTAAATCAAACCCAGGCTGCATACATGACTGTACTTTTTATTTGCCGGAGTAGCCCCTTCGTCATGGCTGTCTTCAGTCAAGTGATTTCAGTGATTTCAAATCAGATAGTGCCTTCAGCTGCTGTGTTAGCTCATTTCTGTGTCAAAAGTAATAGTTCTTCACTTGAAAATCCAGCCCCTGAGAGCTCTGTCAGCTTCCAGATAAAGTAGCCATATCTCTTGTATAAAGAGATACAAGAGTTCTTCATATCATTATATGAAGATCTGCACTACCACTTGTCTATCAAATATTCAATGAATACTTTATCCTGGCTTTGGTTAAAAGCATTTCATGATTTTCTTTGGTTTGACAGAATCTGTCCAATGACTTGGTGAACAGCCAAAGATGCTACAGATTTCTTTGCATAATCTTTTCTCCTTATTTCTTTTCACCTTGTATTTCTCCCATGTTTGAAAGATGATCCTTTTCCTAGTCTGGGAACATGGTGCTGCGATAATCCACTAGTAACTGTTCAATGCATATGAGCATGAGGAAGAACAGGAAAATGCAACTGTGACAACCTGTGACAACACTCTGTCTTCAAGGAAGAGTCTGCTTGGAGAAAAAACAATGAGTAATTGATTTCCAGAGTTCTAGTTTAACTGATTTGAAAGGGAATGGCTGTCCATGCCATTCCCCATGTGCAATTTTTCTGAAATCCTACTGTTGTGGATCTTAATAACAGCACATAAACTGAAAAGTATGGATACCTTTCCCTAGTCTCTCATCTTTAAGCTGTCAGATTTTTTGAATGTGATCTCTGAGGACAGTTCTGAAGCCCCAGTAAGAATGATACATTGCACTAAACCTTGAATTGGAGTTCTGGTGCTCCCTTGGATTTTGTGAAAACCTTCCTCCAAACTTGCTAGTTTCTTCTTTGACATCTCTGCTAACAGAATCAGTCTTTTACTGTGTTTAGCCTGGCTTACTGTCCATCCTGAGCTATATTTGCCCAAAAGTTGCCCTATACTCTTAGGCTGTAATTAACATTTTCTATATTCTTTCCCTATTTGTAACATATGTGCCCTGCCCACTTTTCAAAAGAAAGATCAGGAGATTGCATTTTTCTGTCAAGAGTCCTCTATTGGTGTGTGCTTTTGAAAGACTCAGTACGGATCTTAAAAGCCACTAAAACACCATTCTCAAATGTATTATACTGTGTAAAACTGCACTGTTCATCATGATGACACCCAAGGTCAGTACTGCTGGTACAGAGAAGTGACTAAAGAAACCAGCCAAACAGCAGAGAAGGTCAGGAAACAGCAAGATACAGAAAAGCCTGTTCAAAAAAACAAACCCAAAAACCAAAAAACACCACGCTCCCCAAAAAAAAGAACAAAGGAAAAAAGATCTCCAGACACATGAAGCACATTTCTGATCCACCAACCAGTCCTGCTACAACCAAATGTTTCCATTTCTTCCTTAAGAGATCACATACACTTGTTCTTTATAGAGGTTTTGCTGCATTAGTGTAAAGATCTTTCTGTTAGCTGCAAATACAGTCTGCTTATTTGGGTGTTAGTACAAGCTAGTTTTCAATCGCTTCATTGAAAAGCAAATAGGTCTGGGTTTATCCTAGAGGATATGGAACAGCTACATAAGCTAATTTTACCATCTATAAGGACTGACAGGAGCATTGTGTTCAAAGGAACAGAACACTGAAAACATGATGCTTCAGAATTACTTATTTGAAACAGATTTTTATAATCAGAAGAAAAAGGCTAACATGCAACATGTAACATAGCATGGCAAAAGACACTCAAAGACTTGTCCTCAAGTCTGATGAGATTTATGATCTGCAGTCCTGGCCCAGGCATTTTTGCAATTCTGAAAAAGCAAACACAAGGTAATGGAAAACAATTACGAGTCATTCCTTTACTTCAGAGGTGATTAATGTGACACGGTCAAGTTAAATCCTCTGAAGAGACATCAGCAATGCTTTTCACTGGTGTGTTTTGTAAGCATGGATTTGATACTATTCCACAAGAGATTTTAATTTCCTGCTAAAAGATATGGTTCATGATCAAAACCAGGATATACATAAATACTAGCTGCTGAGCTAGCAAGACTGATGTGTTTCTTATCAGCAAATGATAACAACATAGAACATCTTCAGTTTTATGACACAAATCATGCTGTATTACCAAAAACATGCAGAACTGAGTCGTAATACTCTGATGAACTGTGCTGTGAAGGGTCTGATAGCAGCACCACAGACTACCAAGTAGCCCCTGCCCATATTCCAGATGGTCTCTGTGCACTCCCAATTTAAAAACTGAAAATATTTAAATGAAATGCTGATCTAAATGAAACAAAAGGTGTCACCGAGAAGTCCAAATGCCTTAATTTTCTTGAGTGAATTTGTGACACTGTCTGATTGCTGGGCTAGGAGTACTTTGAAGTCTGGCATCATGCAGTATGAAGCCAGTTCAGGTGCACTTATACTTTATTTTCATGTAGGTACTGTCATAAGTCTTAGTCTCAGCTTGCCATTGTTCTGATGCTTTTTATTCAATGCAAATCAGCCTAGTAACTGTCGGGATATAGAATATCTGAACACTGAGAAACTGGCAAATTTTAGTGCTTGAGGTATCATAGCCTTTGACTGCATATTGCCTACACTGGGGCCGTTTTACAGAATAGGGTAACCTTTTAACTTGGCAGTTTCCGTGCTCTACCACATTTCTTTTGCTGAGGAGGCAATGGACACCAATGCCCTGTGGAAGAATTCGCCATAAGCGTTTCTGGATAAGCCCCCATTTGTACCCACAGGCTGGTGGACATCAGGGACTCCCCTAACACACTGTGTTTGCAGTTCTGCTCTGCGTTGGCTGAAAGGTCTGTCCTACTGCTTGTGCTACAAGTGTTTCTTCAAGTATTGACGTAAAGGGCTCTGTGCCCTATTGTGCAGTAAGCAGTATATAGCACTCAAGAGGCAGAGGGTTTCACACTGTTCTTGAGGATTAAGACAATCTCCGTAACACAGGCTACAGCAAGGATGAGTTCAAAAATACAGAGGATCATGGAACAGCTGCTAAATGAAATGATCTAAATCCCGAATCTGCACACCTGGATTGCCACTTTAAAAGTATCTAAAGGGTGAGTTGAAGGAGGATGGAGCTGGACTCTTTCCAGTAGTTTCCAGTGACAGGACGAGGGGCAATGGGCACAATCTGGAACTCAGAAAGTTACATTCAAATACGAGAAAATAATTCTTTCTGGTGAGAGTGACAAAGCGCTGGAACAGACTGCCCAGGGAGGTTGTGGAGTTACCTTCTCTGGAGATCTTCAAGACCTGCCTGGATGCAATCCTGAGTGATGTGCTGTGGGCAATCCTGCGGTAGCAGGGGAGTTGGACTGGATGATCTCTAGAGGTCCCTTCCAACTCTGACAATTCCATAATTCAGTGATCATGCTGGCAAGTCATATTGAGCTATAATCTACCTCCGTGTATATTTACCTATCTACTGGTGTGACTATGGAGGGTAAAAAGTTATCTTTAGTCCCTCACTAGTTTCTCTTGATTCATATTACTTACAGTGCGCATCCAGGAGCTCAAGACTGTATTTCATCCAATTGATCTCCAGTTTCTAATGGGAAGCACATCCTAGCTTCCACAAATGGATGCTTTGCATCATTCACAGAAATTCAGTCCTAAACCACCTCCATTCAGACCTGTGATTCCAGTTTTGTGTGTGCTAGGTTAGCCCAGCTCTTACATAGTTTTCCTCAGCTTCAGCAAGCCATTGGTTGGAGCAGCCTCTTGTTAGGATGGCAGCTGAGACCAAAGTTTATTCAGCCTTGTTTTGTGGGTACAGTGAAGGGAAGTGTTTTGCAGGAGCTACCTCAAACCTTGTCTTCTCTTAGCTGTCATCAGGATGTCAAATCACAGCTTACTGACCTCCCATTTCCTTGCTCAGGAAGACAGAGAATTGGTCACATGAAACTCATTTTTGATGTATGGAGTGCAATTACATTCTGCTAAAGTCACAAAATCAGGTAACATTTTACTGTCCTACCACTCAAAGGTTGAAGTGGATGTTTTTCTTGGGACACTGAATGTCACCTAGGCAGAGTCTGTTCACTTCTTATCTCCCTCCATTTCACCAGCATCAGAGGCAGATGAACCCAGAGCTATAGACATGCACACACAGAGAGGCATCCTAGTACTTTATCCTTCTCCAGTGGGATGCATCTGTATTGAATTAGCCACTGGCAGAAGAATTTAGCACATTTATGGTCAGTTTGTTCCTAGGGGAATACTAGAAAAGCTTAGTGATCTCAGTGTTTACCTGACACTTAATGAACTGCTTTTTGGACACAGTGATTTTGGCATTTGGAAATGGATGACTCATTTAATGACAAATTTTTAAGAGCACTTCAGGAGCTTTTTCTCTACCTGCTCAGCTCTGACTTTATCATTCTTTCCATCTTCTCCCACTCCACTTTTCACAGTTCATCTTCCCTTCCACCTTTCTTTTCCAAACTTCACCCCAGAGCTATCTGTTTCCATATTCATCCTATATCTACCTGTAACTAAGGAAGGGTAACTTGACTTTCAAAAGGTTGATGCTGCCCCATTCGGTGTCCAGACAAGCTGCTGCTAGTGCTTCAGGAGCTGGATTTGGGGTTTGGCTGCCCTGGAAAGGAGGGAGCTGAGCAAGTGGGTAGGGACACAGCTTCTTCTAGCATCATTCTTTCATGTGAATGGACTGCAGTATTGTGGCTTGTGCTTAAAACCCTGGCTAAAAGCCTTTATTTACCTGGTAAGTAAATTCCTTTTCCAAGTCACCGTTGCTCATATTGCTCTCTGATACCTACTAGTTCTTCATCCCCATGGACGACTGCTGACACTTCATCTCTCTCGGTCAAGACATATTGACAGCACATTCTCTACACTGGCCCTGAGTTCATTGTCTCTTCACCTTGCCCTGTGCTCACATTACTCATTTACATAGGTAGTTCTTGTTTTCTATCAGATTTATTTTTCAGAAAAGCATGGTCTGACAGATTTCTGCGCATAAAACTTCTTAGGTAGTCCACCAAATTTTCCTGGTTATTCAGTTCTGTGTTGTAAATAAGCACCAATGTGCTAATCAGGATACAGTGAGTTTTCTGAGGTCCATGTTAATCTGAGCTCTTGGGCAAGGATTTCCTGCCTTGTCGGGAGAGGGGAGCAGGAGGGGGGAAGCACGTCCTCCTTTATCCACTCAGCTGTTTCTTGTATCTGTTGTTTTTAGCATCCAGGCAGCATAAACGGAGATTTTTCCTATCTTCACTTCTGTCTGTTGTTTTGTTTTCAGTTTTGTGGTTGGGGGGTGTCGTAGTTTCAGACAAGTTTACCAAAAACAGACTGACAGATGGCCCTTCCTCCCTGCAAAAAGAAGGGAGAGGAAGAGGGTAAGGAGATCTACGACTGTAGGGTGAACTAAACTACTTCAATAAAGTATTGATGCTAATATTAAAATTAAAAATAAAAAGGAAAAAAATAATTAAATAGATACAATGTATACAAAACCATATCAAGCTCCCAGGATGACGATCACATCACCAGCAGGCATCGGGAAAAGTACCAGACTGGACTTGGTGACCAACAGGAGCTGGATTCTAGCTCTGGAGTCAGGAATGCTCAATGCAGGAATGATCAAAGGCAGATGAACAGACTGGGTCCTCCTCAGACGTCGGCCATTGAAGGAAGAGAGCTGACCCTTTGATCCCTCAACTTTTATACTGAGCATGATGCAGATGGGATGGAATACCCCAGCTGGATTTTTTGTGATTGTTTGTTTGGGGTTTTTTACCAGCTTTCAGTGTTAGTATTTATACAACCTTTCTGAATTTTTAATCTGATTGCTAGGAAGGTTGTTCTGTTTTCGCAGGATCCCTAGGGTCTTAGACTGAAGTTGTTGCTCTAATACCTCTCTGTTATAGTGGACGTCCATGAAATAAGGATTGCTTTAAATGCGCTGCCTACTAAATATAAAGATATCTCTTAATAGATAATAGACAAAGAATGCCTTCTTTGTTTCTGTCTATACTGCTGGAGGCTGTCCGGAGGAGCCCCACACCCCAGAGGCTCCAGAGGAAGTCAGGATAAAGGAGGAGTTTGCCTCAGTTGATGAGGACTGGGTTATGGACCAGTTAAGCAAGATAGACATCCATAAATCCATGGGTCCTGATGGGATGCACACACAAGTGCTTAGGGAGCTGGCGGAAGTCATTGCTAGGCCACTCTCCGTCATCTTTGGCAAGTCGTGGGGAATGGGAGAGGTGCCTGAGGACTGGAGGAAAGCAAATGTCACTTCAGTCTTCAAAAAGGGCAAGAATACGGACCCGGGTAACTATAGACCGGTCAGCCTCACCTCTGTCCCTGGAAAGGTAATGGAACAACTTATCCTTGGTGCTGTCTCTAGGCATATCAANTAACATGCCAGAAGGCCGTGCTGGCATCCAGTGAGACCTGGACAGCTGGAGAGTTGGGCAGGGAGAAATTTAATGAAATACAACAAGGGCAAGTGTAGAGTCTTGCATCTGGGCAAGAACAACTCCAGGTCCCAGTATAGGTTGCAAAATGACCTGTTGGAGAGCAGTGTAGGAAAAAGGGACCTGGGGGTCCTGGTAGACAGCAGGATGATCATGAGCCAGCACTGTGCCCTTGTGGCCAAGAAGGCCAATGGCATCCTGGGGTGTATTAGAAGAGGGGTGGTTAGTAGGTAGAGAGAGGTCCTCCTCCCCCTCTACTCTGCCCTGGTGAGAGCCCATCTGGAATTTGGTGTCCAGTTCTAGGCCCCTCAGTTCAAGAAGGACAAGGAACTACTTGAGAGAGTCCAGGCCAGAGCCACAAAGGTGATGAAGGGAGTGGAGCATCTCCCATATGAGGAAAGACTGAGGGAACTAGGTCTCTTTAGCTTGGAGAAGAGGAGACTGAGGGGTGACCTCATTAATGTGTATAAATATGTAACGGATGAGTGTCAGGAGGATGGAGCCAGGCTCTTCTCACTGACAGCCAATGATAGGACAAGGGTCAATGGGTGCAAGCTGGAACATAGGAGGTTCCACTTAAATATGAGGAAAAACTTCTTCCCAGTGAGGGTGACGGAACACTGGAAGGGGCTGCCTAGAGAGGTTGTGGAGTCTCCTTCTCTGGAGACATTCAAAACCCGCCTGGACACGTTCCTGTGTGACCTGATGTAGGTGTTCCTGCTCTGGCAGGGGGATCGGTCTAGATGATCTTTCAAGGTCCCTTCCAATCCCCGAGATTCTGTGATTCTGTGAATTCACCTTTCTTCTGAGAAACTTGTTAGGGCTATGAAAACTTTTGTAAGGATATAAAATGATAGGGAGTTTCTCATAAAAGGAAGTCAAAAGACTGCTTGAACTAAGACTAAGCCACTTCAAATTTCAGTCCTGAAATTTTTCTCCTCTCCTTGCAAAAAAAATAAAATCAAAGGATGAAGCTGAATCTTGACTTTATAGCCATGTAGTTACTCACAGCTTGCAGGCATCTACAGAAAATGCCCTTGCTGATGGAGTTTGAAGATATTCAAGAAGCATCCATCTGATGGAATGTCCAAGGGGGATAACTTTTACACATAAAGACTGCTTGGAATTGCTTTGGAACAGGTCTGAGTTTCTGTCTGTTGTTCAAGGGCAGATGCTTTCTTGTTGTGCTCACTTAAATTGTTTTTTTTTTCTTTTCAAAATGATATGCGTTCATAACATTAGTCCTTAGTGCCTGTTGCTGACTTGAAGCTTGGAGTGGGGTCAGAGGTGGGAAAATAGAAAATTTTTATTTGACAAGAGTTCACCACGAGGTGCTATCAAGTTATTTATCAAATGTTGCATTTATAAAGTGCAGAGAAAAGAATTGTAGTGGTACAGGAGCCTGGCAATCTCTAAAATGGTGACAGAAAGCTAATAGATTGGACAGAGAACTGAACTCAAGAGGCTCTTGTCTACTGCCTCTGCTAAGATCCATTTTAAAGGCATTACATCAACTTAAATAGAGGTAGTATTCACTCACATCCCCTGTTGGATCAAGAAAGTCAAATGGTCAGCAGAGGAAGGAAGCAGATGAAAAATTATTTCCTACTTTGAATTCCATCAAGCTTCATCAGAGGACCTATCTTAACACATTGTAAAAACCTTAAAAGTCAGTATGTGACAGTGGTGTCTAGTAATATAAGCAAACAAGAACAAGAGTAACTATTCCCTGGCAGTAGTAAAATCCACATGCAAGGCAATATTTATTCTTTGATGCATAAAAGCCAGATATGCAAAGTACAGCTTCAGTGTCTGCCTCATTAGATAAAATGGAGCCTAAATTGAAGGGAAATAAAGTGTTTGTTTGCTTTGGCACATTTTTTTAATGCAGGTAATCTTTTTCAAGGGAAATTGACAAAGCAGATTGGCTTCTGGCTAGTGGACTTCTTATCTGAAAGGTATGTCTCTAATTCCCCAGACTTCTGTTTTAAAATCATGCCTCCTTTGAATGCTATAAATGTAGCTTATGGTAATTAAAACAACTAACTAACTAACTAAATAAATCATACTTAAGCATTTAGGTTGCTACAATATAAATCCTAAAACCATGACACTTAAATTCAGTTGACATCCAGGTTTGTTATGTAAAGCTCATTAGTGCAGAAGAATATATTTTTCTAGTGTTTGTTATGTCATAAGCATCCAATTTTATCCTAATTAGGGAACTTTGGGCACTGCCACATAGGATTTCTTGAGGAAACAATACCCAGTGTGTGTCCTATAGCAAATGGAAGTGAAAAATGGGAAAGCAGGCAGGTCCAAGCACTGGTAGGTAGAGATACCTGGGCTAGGTGAAGTGCTGAAGTCACCACAAGAGCAGCCCACTACCCAGGCTACTATATTTTCCTTCTCAGCAGAGTGATTTAAACAGATTAAGCAACGTGTAAACACTACAGACTCAGGTGAAGGTAGCTCTGCAATGCCCTGCAGTGCGCCCGAAGACGTGGTCCTTTAATTGCAACCTAATAAAAACCCTCTTATGGAGTTGTTTCCTGTGCTGTCATGATGTAGAGTTTTAGTATTGGCAGACTGGAAGATGTTGTTGAATGTTGTTTTATCAAAAAGAATGATATAAACCCATCATTTTTTGGTGACCAGTGGTGACAAATGGTTCATCATTTAGAACTCTGCAAAAATTGTTTATATTCTCTCTCCCACTGCTGGCTTCATTCTTCAAGGAACGTATAAGCCCCCTCTAGTAAAAAAATTAAAATGATTTCCATTTTCTTTTTTTTTTTGCTTGTCACTCAAGTAGGATTCAAGGCGCTGCATGGAGCAGTTTTTATTTGCACTTGTTTTGATCTGACTCATGGTCTTTTTATGGGACTTGGTTTTTTAGGTTTTGTGGTAGGATTGCTTGTACGATGACAGAGCAGGGCAGTCTTGATTCTGAAAGTGGCCTCTGGGTACTACTATCTTGTGAGGAATGCTGAAATAGTGCTGCTTTGCACTGAGACTACTTTCTTATTTGTCAAGTTTCTCAGAGGAAAGTGGCAGAAGCAAGGGCTCTGACTGCTGAACTTCAGCTGGGTGCCATTCATCAGGATAATGTCATGCTAAGAACTGCCACAGAGCTCACTCTTAAGGTGAGTCCTATACCCATTAATCTCCAGAACTAGCACTGTCATCATTTCTGCCTGGATCCTACACTCGTAGCAAAAAAAAAAGTCTAAGGTGTGTGCTGGCCATTGAGAGACTCTTAAGTACATCTGCAGATGTACTTAGAGAAGAAAGCTTTCAGACTTCAGAGATTTCATACTTGTCCTGCCTGTGCTTGTAAATCTGCACGCTAGATATTTCTCAACTATATAGTGGTTTTAAAAACACCTATTTGAATCCTATAAGGCCAAAGAGAAATCTCCAGCAGAAGTGGTCAAAGCCCCCATCAAAAGTTCATTTCCAGCCTCCTGGGCTGACATAAGAAGCCGTTCTGCAGAGGGAGTCTGAAAGGCAGTTACCTGTTTTAATAGCCTGACAGTTTTATAAACCATTATAAGGTAAGTCTGCGATGTTCAGCAGATGTGGTATTTGGAAGACTCCACACTGTGATGTCTAGTTAGTCACTGTACATTTAACCAGCAATCTTTATAGGGTGCTCTTGTAACTATTTATGCTTATCTTTAGTGGGAGGAATAGCAGCTCTATTTCGTCTCACTCTTATCTGGCTGTTAGCTGTGTGTAAACCTACAGGCTATTATGTGGAAAGAAGCTAAGTTAGGAATGCAGATGAAAAAGTGCAGGGGTTCTTCTAAAAGCCATTTTTTTGCCCTCGGTCTACTTTTTAAAAACCTTTTTTTCCTGGAGAAGAGCTGATGTGCATTGTCATTAGTATTGCATCTCTAGCATTGAACAGGAGCATGGAGGAGGCTCATCTGTCATCTCCCCTCACACATTGCAGTGAAAAGATGATGTACGGTTGCCTTGGCCATCAAGGGGAAGGGATGCTTTTCATACTGTGTAACTCATGGGGAGCTGACAAGGTTAAAAACATGGTTTCAAATCTGCCAGGTTAGATTACAGATTTGGTAGTCACTTTTAGCTTTAAATCCAGAGTTTAAGAGGAACTTTCTTGAGGAACTTTGCTGTGAACGTCCTCCAGACTTGTTATGCAGACTGGCAGTTTAAGTGAGACACTTCCCTGTCACTTGAGGTAATAGGCATATTAGGTGGAGCGATGCAGTGAAGGAGTAAATATATTTTTGGGTCTATATTTACTCTGCATTCTGTTCTATAAGCATTCTTTTGACCCAGTCTCAGTTGCTTTTTCTTGTATAATATAAAGATTGAAAAGCTGACTTGTACTTAGATTCCTTGTTGGAACCAGATTACCCAGGTTATTTCAGAATTTCCAGAAATTAGACACACTCCATTTGTTTCTTTTTAGAACAGATGGTGGAGTAGAATTTGAGTCACTGAAGTGACAGTGGGAGAGAAGTTACAGTGGGGGGAAAAAAAAAGGGAACTGAAGTGAAACTTTTCACACTTTCCAGTTTTTTGCTGATTTCCATCTTTTGTTTTTATATGAAAGGTTTAATAGATCCAGATTTCAGATCTGTATCCGTTATTCCTATAGCTGTAAAATCAGATGGATGAAATCTGTGATATTCTGCACTTTTACTAAATACTTAATGGATACTCATAAAGCATTAGACTTTCACCCCTCTGACTTGAGTTCAAATCTATTTTAATGGGCTGATTCCTTCTTGGTGTACATTCTCTGAAGTGATGGAGCTAAAATAAGGATTAATTTTCCCACTCTTTAAAATGAGGTGGATGTATGAATTTAGCATGGTGTCTGAAGAAGGAACATCAAAGCCACCATCACTGGCAAAACTGAAGCCCCGGGTGAGAACTCCGTCTATTTCTAGATCATCCCTTTAAATTATTTCTGTGGAGATATTTTTGATTTATGCTGCTCTATTGTCTGCTGTTGCAGGATCACAGACCGGGCTAACCCAAGGAAATGACTGGCACATGGCAGTCATGGAAACAGAGGACTGTACTCCTGCTCCCAGGAGAAAAGGCAAAACCGAACCCTAAGCTCCTCTCTGCTGGGCTTGATTTCTTTTTAACAGCAGCTTTTGTACTCAGCACAGTGTCCCAAAAGGATAGAGGGATGTGAATTAGTGTGCCTCGAGCCTCTGCGCCTGCAGTTCTCTCACTGACCCCAACGAAAAACCAAAAATGCATTGCTGCAGATTAGACGGATGAAAGACTTCTCCAGCCCCCATGCCACAAACCAGAAAACGCAGTGGGCTTTTTTGCTGGCTTCTATTATTTCTGCTGTATTGAATTGCTCCCGTTAATGTACCATGCTCAGAGGCTGCAGCAGGCTGAGCACAGGCCACACGTCCCCCGCTGCCAGGGGTTACAAAGCTCAGACATTCTGTTTTCCTATGGGCTCCCTTCAAAGGTATTGCAGGTGGGCTCTGAGGGCTGGACCGTGCCAGGCATTCAGTGCTTGCTTACTGTTTTCTTCATTTTGTGTTTTCACCTCCCAGTGTGCTCTCTCTGCTGTTAAGTGTGCCAAACTCAATACCCCAATTCCCACTGTATATCACCTTACCCCTGCAAGGGTCTCGTGCAAGCCAGCTGGGCTACTCATGGCATAGGCATTTGATACAAGGTTATCTGAATCCCATCCTATGGGAGCTTTTATCTTTCTTCACTTGATCTGTCTTCACTTCCATCTGTGCTTTAAACTGTGCTTCTGGGTCACATAAGTGGTGGTGGGGTTGTTAATTAGAGTTTGGCAAACTGTTGTGTGGGGTAGGCAGTCTAAACATGATTTAAAAAAAAATCAATAAGCTCCCAGGGACAGATTCAGCAAAGTACTTACGGAAAATGCCTAAATGGAGAGATGTGAATAGCCCTGCAGATTTCAGTGGGATTACAGAGGCACTTAAAATTACACCTGTGATAAAATACACTGGAGTCTAGTCAGGGGATTGCCAAAGCTTTGCCTGGCTTTATGCAGCCCAAAATCCTGGATGTTTTCCGGGGCCTTGCCTGGAGCCTGAGCATGGTGCAAGTGCTAATGGCTCTGCTGTGCTACCAACCTCTCCAGCAGCCAGGTTGCCTTGCAGAAACTGCAGATAGAAGTTGGGAAACCAATGAAGGTGAGAGTCTGGCTTTGTGAGTGTCTCTCCTCTTTTTCTGGTGGATGAGCAGCACGCCCAAACTCGACGGCTCTGTGACCTGCAGGGTGCTGTCAGACACAGCCTCGGGACTTGAGATCTGAGTCAGCCCAGCTTGTCCTCCAGCACCCCTCCCAGTGATTTTCTAGCAGGGAAGCAAAGCCAAGTTAGGTTGGTAAACTCTTCACAGTGCTCACTGCAGCTTCGGGGGACATGGTTGTGGTCAGTTTTGTCTCACTGCCATCTGGTAGGCGAAATGGCATAAAGAAAGAGGAGGGAAAATGCATTTGGAAGCAATGTGGAATGGTAAGAGAAAAATTAACTGACACAAAGAGGGGCAGAATTCAAAGGACATTAATATCAATGTAAAAAGGAAAGTGTCACGTGTTGTAACTTCGAGGGGAGAAAGTTCACGTTACTTAGTTCAACCCATTGCATCCTGCTGACATGATTTCCCCACTCCCAGGTGCTCCAGATAGCTTTCCAACCTATTTCCAAGCACTTCTAATGATAAAGCATCAATTACAATGCTGTTGTCAGATTGCCCTTACAGTTAAGAAACTTTCTTATTGTATTATCGAAATGCTTCAGAATACCACTGTCACCTAAAATACCCACAGTGCATTAAACTGTAGGTGTTTGTGGGATCCTGTAAATGTCTCTGCAAATGTAAGCTTTAACAGCTTTCTGTTGATTCCCCAATTTAGTTAGCAGAAATCCCTGCCTCCTCCTCCTCCTCTTGTCCCTGCTATCTCTGATTCCATGCAGCCTCATTAGCTACTAACATTTAAATGCTACCTACCCCTCCTAGGTCCAGACCACTTTCCACTGAAAGAGACAGAGCACGAAATTGGAAGCTTTTTGCGAGAGATGAAATTATATCTTCAACTCCCCTAGGCTTCATTTCCACTTTAAAAAACCCATCCCAAAGACACTGAAGCCACCAGGGATCTTCCCATGAGCAGTGGTGGCGTCTTAGGTGCATGTGGTTGGGCTGTTAATGGCACTCCCAGTTGGTCATGGCCTCGGCTTTCCCACTGAACAATGCAATACCTCTGTTTTCTGTCTGCTCTTCTCTTCAGAGCGTCAGATCATCTCCAAGGAGACGATCCGAGACCCTTAGTTCACAGGCATTTCCTCAATATCTAAGGCAAGGAGTTAGTCCCACTTGATATTTTTTGAATCAATATTTCATTAAGCGATGCTTTTATGGCATTTCAGTATTCATCTATAATAATTAATATAAGCCTTTTATCTTTGTATATCAAAGCACTTTGTGAAAGTTGAAGAGCATAAAAACTCTGTATTAAAGATGAAGAAATACGAGGCATGCAAAGGGATTATGTGCTTTGCCCAATTGCCCAGCCAATTAACGGATTAATTCTTAATCCAGTTCCATATCCACTGGGCCACACTGCCAGATTTTATTTCCTAAATGTAAAATATTCTACATCTGAAAATATCTAATCAAGTTAATGACATAGTCATTTTGCAACTGAATTAATACTCTATTTTTAATTAACTTAACAAAAATAAAATAAATGCGTTTGATTAGGGTGTTTTTCTGAAATGTCTGTATTTCACTTCAGCATAAGATTTTCAGTTAATGACATGTTTAACACTCATCGGTTTGGCAATGTGTTTAATTTTCTTTATTTTAACATTTCAGTCTGGTTGTCTGCACATACATCTGGGAGAGAAGTCTGTGTCACACATAAGCATTATTTCTAAGGTGTTTTATGGAGATTTAAATGAAGAATACAAGTGGAAAGCAGTGTTTATACAAACTTGATGTTCTCTGATTTCTCTGTGGGTTTTTTTTTTTTTTTTCAAGGGGTTAGCAGCTTTCTATTTCATAGCAGGAAAGCAACCAAACCAGAGGGACCTCACCTACACAAACACATTTTGTGAGATAATTATTCGACTGACATTACAGAGCTTAAAAACACTCAGACTTCATGGTCTCTGAAGAATGAATTCATTATGTCTTAAACAAGACAAGATTCTCCTTTGGGAATTTTCTGTCTGTCTATTTTTCTTGTATGTATAGTTTACCTGCTTTGGAATGAGGCAAGGAGAATAGATCAGCTCTGCTTAGTTGATACTTTTGACACTTTATTTTTTTCTTCTTGAGAAAAAAAAAAAAGAAAGAAAAAAGTCTCTTGCTATTCCAAACGTAACCTACTTCTCTTTATGTAGGCAGGCACATGCTTCTCCCCTCAGCTGAGACACGAGGCCCTATTCTTAGCTCCACTTTCATTTACGTTGTGCCTGGAGGCAAGATGCACAGGATGTAACAGCTCTGTAGTTACGACTGGTTTAAACCATGCAAAATTAGAGTGCTCTCTAACATTACAGACTGTTTTAAGGATATGTGAAAGGATGTTAGAAACCTGTTACAGAAACCCTATCCAAAGATATGTAACCCTGACAAGCACAAAAGGAACATTAAAATTGTTCAGAAATATTTGGGAACAGTTACCCAGAAGGCCATACAACCAGCCTGCTGTTCCATCCTTTGGGCCAAGAATGGGGAAATCTATGCAGTGAAGGGGTCACCTCCCCAGTGTGTGCAGCTCACTTTGTTTCACTGATGTTGACTTGCACAAATTGACAAACTAGCCCTTCACACCATTCACCACATTAATTTCTCTAGTGTTGCTTCAGCACTGCCTTTCACCCTTTTCCTTCAGTTCTGCGCCTTTGCCTTACCTCTTCCTCCTGTCTCTGCACAGGGATGAAAAGAGAGCAGAGTAAGGGCTCTCCTGGGGATATGACTTTTATTATCCTAACAGAAGAAGAAATTAATTCATAAACATCACAGAGAAGTTGGCTCTTGGTAAAAGAGTCAGTCTTCACAGTGAAAATTCTATCTGGTTTTGTTTTAAATGTGCCACAAGGTCAATAAGGTTAGTATTCCACAATATGGAAACCGTTCTTTTCAACATACAAACCAGGGGGTTGCGCTGCAGGACCTCAGCTGGTTATTGGTTATGTTTGGGAAGTGTCCTTGGGAGACAATGGTCCACTTCTTGGTTGCTTTGACGTGGGATGTGGTCAGGAGGACACATTGCCCTGCTGGTGACAAGGCCAACCTGTACTGTGGACATGCAATCTACTCCATGTAACAACAGAGGGAAAAACTGTCAGTTTTGGAAACTGTAGATCATTTCCCAGCCAGAAATGGGTAGAAAGATCCCTCTGCCTCCCCATGAAGATCTTGAAGCCTTCCCTGAAGCCCCTGAGCAGAAGAGCATTCCACAGAGGCTGTGCATGAGCATCTCCTCTGGTTGCCTTGAGCAGGGCTCACCTCATCATAAGGAGAGGACAAAGCAGAAATGAAAGGAAATTATTTATTTCTATTTCTCCCTCCCAACCTCTGTGTGTGTTGGGGGGGAGGCAAGGGGAGAGGTGGCAAAGGGAAGCTGGCCAGCAGTGCACTGGCATCGGTCCTGTCAGGCACAGCTGCTACAGAGCTCAACACGGAGGTGGCAGCAGGGGACAGCTTGGCTTAATCTGCCATACTAGTTCAGTACTGGTGCCAGCAGTGGCTCTGGTTCCTAGTTTGGGGCTTTGGAAATAATTTCCCCCAGGTGAGGGGACTGGCAAAAAATATGTGATGGTTTATGTGAAGGTTTTTAGGCCTTTAAATGATCTGGGACCAGGGATCTGCACTTTGAGTGCCGGGTGCATGAAGAGTTGGAGAGGACCTAATCCAAGACCACATAAATCAGAGAGCTCATTAAGCAAGTTGGTTTACTGCAGTAGCATATATTGCCATGAGAAAAAAGAGTAGCTTCAGGTCAGTATCCCTAGCTATCCCTGAGCATGAAGAGAAAGTGTGGATTTCATCACCACAACAAGGTTTTCAGCAATTAGAGCTATTGGCACGTCTTGCAGCTGGTGCTGGAGCAAAACTGCCAGAGATCTGGATCTTTCCCTCCTCTGGGTAAGAATGTTAGATAAAGATGTGACTTCATAATTGTCCAGGTGGGGATTTATATTCTCACTGGGCTTTGTTCAGGATGTTTTTTTGCACAGTACAAAATTATTTTCTGTCATCTGCTTGCTCTTTCCCTTGTTATGCATGAAGAACTTGTCTATACCATACAAATACTCTTCACTGAAAATAGCAAACAGAGCAGTGCCATTTCTGCAGCCAGTGCACTACATATTGCCTGGACCAGTTACATGGACCAGGCTGGTGACTTGACATGGCTTGTATGGTGAGAAAAGTGTTATTGGACCTCCCTTCCTCAGGATTTGTGTCCTTCTTCTCTTGTGCAAATGCCCCTAAGTAAAATCTGGCTGCTGTAGTGTCTGTTATTCATTAGATAGCTCTCTCCCTCCTGTATCAGCTCTGATCCAAGACTTCTCAATGGTATTGGAGGAACCATGCTATTAGAAATGCTTTGTTTGGGGTATTCCCTGACAGATCAGAAACATTAAAAGACCCTGTGGTAGCATAAGTGCAGAGTCAAGGCTTGGGATACCAGGTGAGTTGGTATCCGTTCACCTCATGGCATTTTTTTAGGCTGATTGTTCCAGTGTCTGCTTTGGATGCTAAAAATAGCTGTGCTGCTGCAAAAGTGCAGTCTTGGGGAAATAATTATATAAAACAGAGGAGTACAACTCGGCTCTGAAAAATAACCTTGGAAAAAATTGTGTTGTAAGAGTCTGTATTTATTGTGTTTCATAATTACTTGGGATCTGTATGTAAAGCTGTGGCTTCTTGCTTTCCTGCACTGTCCCTGCTAAAGAAAATGTTGCAAAAGCTGATGAAACGGAAAACAGTCCACCTTTTTTTTTTTTTCTCTCTCTCAATGGTGTTGGTTTCATGCAACTAACAAGCAGAAGATAGTAAGAATCTATTTCAGTCACCTGAAGTCAGCAGATGTGACAGTTCACAGAGTGAGCAGGGTGGCTATGTGAGAAGGTGCTGTGTTTGCAGTCAATTTTCAATACAGAACTTCACTGTATTTTCTCACCCCTAGGAGCAGATGACTGTTTGGAGGAAAGGTATGCATTTTCTGCCCCAGGAGTAACAGCTGTCCAGACACAGGGAGATGACTGCCAAGGACCTGGCTGCTAGTCTCTGGTGGTTTTTAGCTAAGGACCATTTATCGCTTGCTAACCCTCCCAAAGTGGAACTCGGTCCCTAGGCATGGGCAGGCAGTCTGCGCTGGGCAGAGATTGTCTCTGGTGTGAATATTCTGTGAAGGCTGTAAGTCAGATACCACCAGAACACTGCAAACCTCTTCCCTGTCATGACCAATCCCTGTATGTCTCTGACCAGGAAGAAGACCCTGCATCTTCATTGCATGCTTTGTCTCAAATAAGAATTTTTTTGCATGGCAGATCTTCGCAGTTGTGCAAAGAGGGAAACTCCAGGACTGTCTTTATGAATTTGGGGCAGCCCAAAAGAATGGAAGGGGTCTGTCTTGGGGAAGAACAGCTGTGATCTCCCTGAATCACAAGTTGAAACAAAGCTGGAGTCATTCCCTTGGTCTGAGTGGCATGTCTGTGCTGACAGATCCCGCTGGGGCAGCACATCCACCAAAGAGCACAGGTTGCTGTTAAAAATATTCCTGCAACTTCTCTGATACATGAGACAGATGTCTTACTGCTATCTTTTGCACTATGTGTTCTGTTAAGGCAATCAGCTCTTCTGACCAGTGGCTGCAATATCTTCACATCCTGATAGCACTTTGTTCCACTCCTGTAGCTCTTCAGCTCCTCGCAGAAGTCCTTCCCCCTGGGTAACCCTTATGATGAATCGAGCTGTTCCAGATGGAAGTTATGGGAGGCAAGAAAGTCATTAGCCCTGCCAGGCAAAAACTAGCCAGTGCAGGCTTTGCACCTCCCCCATGACTTGCTGCTGGTGAGTCTCCTACCAGGCTAACCACCCTCTGAGGCCCAGCAGCACACACTTGCCCACCATGCAGCACGAACGTGCACAGCACTTACGCACCAGCCCAATTAGAAGAAACCCTAGTGCAATTTTGGCAGAATTGGACTGGGGTTATGGAGCTCCTCCTGCCAGGTGACCATATCTGAATGCAGCTCAAAAAGGCTGGTGAGGGCTGGATGAGCAGTACCTCCAAAGTGCTTATGACTTATAGGCAGAGGTGGAGGTGCAACCCCATCACTGGGTTATCTCTGGCTGGCCCACCAGCATCAGTCAGAGGCACCTGGCTTAGTCTTCAGGGAGCAGACCTCAACTTGGGCCAGAGCAATACAGCTCTCACACTCATAACTGAGGTCTCATTTCCCCTGCTGACATCCATTCTGCAACAGCTGGCATCATCTGCAAGGGCTGGCACAAACATACCATTATTTCCATAGTGCCAGGAGATGCTCCAGGAAAAAAAGAAATCACAGGCTCATACCCTGTGAAAAATTTCCGAATTAGGCTTCAAAGCACGACTGAGCAGGGCCGCTGGTAATGACAACTGGAAAAAAGAGGTGTTATGCTTCCCGATATGTGTAGCTCAAAATGCTGCCTCTTGGAAAGTAATTATATTTATCTGGGTGATTTCACCATTCCTCAGGAAAAAAAATAGTGAAACTCCTTAAAAATATGTTTTCTGTATTAATCTGGCAGTGTGGCTTTCCTGAAAAGAGGTAGCCAGCTCCAACTTCTTTTCAGCAATACATTTTCAAACACTTTCTTGTTGTTATTTTTTTTCCCCCTGGTGCCCCAGCGAAATTATTTTAAAGCTCACAAAAATAAACCAGTCCCTGGAACTGGTTATTGGTATTGGTCTTGACTGTACATTTTATTAAGCCTAATTAAATATTCATACCATTAGGTCACATTTGACTGTCATTTTGTCATTGTTAAAGATATTAGGGTTTATTAAGTGATTTTTTTTAATTAACTATTACATGAAAATGCTTCTCTCAAAACTTAATTGTAATTTTCCTGGCAGTTTATCTTAAGGCATCTCTATAGGGCTGGATATTACATCTGAAATGACCATCATATTTACTTTTATTAATCTTGATCAGTGCTATTATACCTCGATAATTAGCCTGGTGGGAAAGCCCAGCAAATATGAGATAAACAGGTCATATATAGATTGTCAGGACTGAAGCTGAGAAATGGCTCATTAGGCTTTTTCTTCTTTGCTAAAAAATGCTGTAAAATTGTTGCTTTATCCTGGACAGTAATTGGTACTCTTCTGAAAAACAATGCCAGTTGAACTCATTGTATTATGTCTCAGTGAAGAAATAAAGTACAGGGTGTGTTCAAGAGGAGAACTACCAAAAACTAAAGCATTCTTCAGCTTGAAAGAAAAGCAAAAGGCTGCACAATTTAAAGTACTATACTGAGTATGCTCCATTGCTACTTCATTAATAAATATCTATTTTCTTCATGTTTTTCAAGCAATAAAACCTTTACGTGAGTGAGATCTCATTGGACTAGCAGCCAAATTAACTTCAAAGTTCTCAGACCAAAAATAAATACCTTTTAAAAGGAAGCTGAGGCAAATGTGCCACTTATTACCACCGAGCAGCTTGACACCACTTCAGTCCAAATTTCAAGCCGACTATCCACTCAGCAGGAGCTACATTCGTTTTAAATTAAACATGCCAGGAATCGGACTTCAAAGGGAACAAGGCGAGTTCGTTGTTTCCACACTGGAAATCTCTATGTCTGCATCAGTGAATTTTGGCTCCCTGTTTTTCCTACTAAAATTAATTGCTATCCACACTAAACTAGAGCAATTAGGGCCTGAAAGCTCCCACGTGGTGGCTCTTGTTGAGGGAACTAGGGAGTGGGACAGGGGAGAGGAGGGTAACCAGCAGCAAACCAGCCTTTATCAGAGATGGAAAAATAACAGGGATGCAAGAGAGCTTAGGAAAATGAGGTCTGGTGTTTTAGTGAACTGCCTACTGGGCTGGGATACAAAACAGTTTACTGAGTGTGAAAACCTGGGGTTAGGCTATGGGGTGAGGGAGACAAGCCTTGCTCCATCACATCTCTCGCAGCTGCAGTGGCTGTTGCAAGTGAGGTATCCGCCAGGATGGCCTCTGTCATGTCCATACAAGAGCATTAGGAACACCCATTTTAAGGGATCTGCAAATCAACTGGAAAAATTGGCTCAGGAGTCTGGCTGAAAAACCTATGCTCTTAAAGAAATTGTGAAAAACCAGATCATCTGATTTTCAAACTGTAGCAGGAGAGTAAACGAATGAGCCTGTTTTCTGGGTCTTGTTTTTTCTTTTTTTTTTTCTGTTTGTAGTTGCATAATACAGGATATTTCTTATATTTTAAATGAAACCATTGGTGGTTGTTAACTAGAATTTGAGATACATGAGAAAGACCTGTGAATGCATTAGTAAAAAATAAATTCATATTGCAGTGTATGGTTTTATATATGTGGAGCTATATATTCTGCTTGTTGTACACAGATCGCAGTACAGTATCAAGGCCAACATCATCTGAAAACATTCAAATAAATCTGGAGCAGGAATTATTGGGGAAGTGTTATTCCCAGGGTAGCTGGCAGATCACACTAGATGATAAGGATGATCTCTTCTGGCCTTAAAATTTCTCTGAAGTTTCCCGTCCTTTGCAGA
>VXBJ01001895.1:146107-161070 GCA_013400055.1 Nycticryphes semicollaris
TTGCAGAGAGCCCTGCCACCCCAGAGGACAGGGTGGGTCTCAGGCAAGACTGTGTCCTGCAAAGCAGCTTCCTTCTCCTCCTACTGCCATGATGGGGGGGGTCTGCTGTGGGGGCATTGGCAGTATCCCCACGATTCTCCCCTGGGATGGTGAGACTGATGGAACCAGCTCACAGTACCCTGGCACTCCGGTGACCAGGTATGGGGTTGCAGCTGAACTGGTACCTTCCACCTTTCTCTTAATTGTGCTCCATAGGCCTAAGATCNACCCCTTGTGTGGTCCAGATTGATAATATTATCTTTCCCTGGGAACACACTGGGCTGTGAGGTGGGACCAGCCACAATTGCCACCCAGCCAGCCCTCCATCTCCTGGTGCCTCCTCATCTAGGGCAAACACCCCTAGAGAATATGCAATAACCCATTTTCCCAGCACAGTAGGTATCTGTAATTGGGTTATTTTTCAATGAGTTATCTCTTTGATCATCTAAATTGTTTGTCTGTATGAGACCTCAGGTGGGCTTTGGTGGGATGTCTGGATTCAAACATGGTCTCGTGACATGGCTATGTGCCTGCATATGGATGTACTTAGGAACAAAGTCTCCCGGTTGGGGGAACTGTCCCACCAAAGCTGGCAAATCACTCAGTTCCTTGGTTTGGTTCTGTTGCCTTTGGCAGGGTGGAGGTCTGGGAGGCTGCAGCTTGCGGTACAGTAATGATAAGAAACTCTCAGCGGACCATGCGTCTGTGAACTCAGCACAGCTCATGCAATTACCAACAAAGTGAAATCTGGGACCTTGAAACGCAGCCAGCTCTTTCTCCCAGTTGTTGGCTGAGGCCTGTTTGTACAGGGAGAAGAATGGCAGCACCAAATGAGCGGGATTATTGAGGAAGGAAACATAGCAACAGCACAGTCTTGTCACTTAGTAACAAGGTAAAATTATGATGAAGAAGGAGTGAATATATATAAATAAAATATTCAGGAATATACATATTCATTAAAATGATACCCAGAAAACAGAGAGGAGAAAGGCAATAGCTAAGCATCTAAAAATGTTCTTTAATGAAAAAGAATTTTAAATATCTGTCTTCGCCATTCAGAGCTGTGTGACGGTATTATCTTCCCACATGAAGCTATGCTATTTCAGGTTTTCCTGGGTTCCTCCCCCCATCCCCTTGCCTTGAGTACCAGGGAATTCTGACAGATGAACTTGCAAGTGTTACTTTATGTTTCCAGACATGGGTAGCCAGTTTATTACCCTAACCACGTCTATGTGAGTAATGTTCCTCATGTGTCGTTATGCCCAGTGCTGATGAATACACAGTGATATATTTCAGCTCTAAACAGCATCCCAATTAATTTGCCTGCTACGGTCTTTTGCCCCAGGACCAAGAGCATGCTCCTCATCATTATGATTTCTTTCCTTACCCTCCTGGACTAGGAGAAGAGGATGAGAAGACAGAGAAACTACGGTAGTTAGTAAATAAACCCTCCTATCCTTTCCACATCTTTACACTTAAATTTATTCCAAAGACGTTCGCTTTAATTTAAAAAAATATATCAAAAACCTCAATAATCTGAAATTCAAATCACTTTCATGGAAGAAAGAGTGAGAGCTTGGAAACAGTTGCAAAACAAGATTTTACATTATTAGATGTTGTTCTCTTACCTTGGATATTTAATCAAATGCCCAAGTCTGTTCCACATAAAGTGAAAGATTAATCATTGCACTTATAAATCATTCTCCTCATCTCCCTCTCATTTGCACCAAAGACGCTCCTTTCAGTGCTGTAGAAGCTGCTGCCTCTTATCTCCAGGTTCCCTTTTTCTAAAGGCTTAAGTTGGGAAGTTGGTATTGTAAGTAAATGTTA
This sequence comes from Nycticryphes semicollaris, assembly GCA_013400055.1. Lineage (NCBI taxonomy): Eukaryota > Metazoa > Chordata > Aves > Charadriiformes > Rostratulidae > Nycticryphes > Nycticryphes semicollaris. The sequence goes on from VXBJ01001895.1 coordinate 147,977, forward strand.
CACAGTCACCTTTATTGCTTATTTTAGGTATGACAAACTGATCACAGAGATGAGCATTTCTCTTCAATCCAGTGGTTTTAATAAATATTTTACCTTCCACCCCTGAAACGTTGGTTATGAATTTTCATGAGCAACTTCACATAAATCTTCTTAACAACTCTTCACATAAACAGGGGCTTCAAAAGCACTATGCCTGGTTAGGCAGGGGTCATCTTGTATTTGGTTTCTTTTTCTCCTGTTGAGTACTTTCAGGGACTGAATGGAACATTTAACACAAAGAAAGGTGCTGTTCCAGGCTCCATTCATCTCTGTCAATAGAAAACGATTGACGTTACTGGAGGCTACACAATTGGCTTGTGGGCTGGTTATCGGTTAGTTTTGGTAGATCCCTAAGATAAAAATTGCTCCTGTTTGGGAAATACTCAAAAGAATTCACACTTGTGTTTGGATGTGTACCAAGATCACATTTGGTGTTTTCCATCTGAAATTTTCATAGTAAACTTAGCAGCATGTATTTGAAGTACAAATGCATTTAAAATCCATCTTGATATATAAATATTAATGGGATCAGTTTAGCTATGCAGCACCAGTCCACAGTCCATAGAGAAGATCAGGAGCTGGTGGGGCAAATAAATTACCCCCTTTGTGAAAAGATCTGCTGGGAGACAGCAAGAGCATTGCAGAAAAGCTGAGCAAATTCTTTGCATTGGCATTCACTACGATGGAGACTCTGAATGGAGAGGGAGGCTGAGGAACCACCTCAAATGGAGGTGTTGGGAAAAGGCATGTTAGAACAAATTGATAAACTAAACATTAACAAATCCTCAGCACCAGATGGTGTTTACCCAGGAGTCCTGAAAAAACACACACCACAAATAAGAAATTTCTGAATTACTAACTGTGTGTAATCTGGCGCTACAAGCAGCTCTGGGTTTAGAGGGATAGAAGTGGGAATGTGATGACAGGCTTTGAACAGGACTGCAGGATTCATCCTGGGAGCTAGTGGTCAGTCAAGGCTTTCACTTGTAGCGGTCACAGATTTGGCTGGAGGTTTGAGAAGGAACATGTGTGTTGAGAGGAAGATCAGGCCTGGTAGCCGCAAGAACTCTTGGAAGGATTTAATGAGCATACAGATCACACTTGTCCAGTTATGTAGCTTTCAACACAGCCACAGGGAAGCAAGAAAGGCTTCTAACAAATGACACTTATTAGGGAATGGGAGAGGTTATCCTCTGGGCTAACCCAGGAGAGGTTACTGTTGGGCTAAACCCCAGAAAAGGAAGGGTTGGAAAAAATGTTGACCTTGTATATCAGGAGGAGTTCCTGCAGACACCAGTCCTGTACATGATGTTCAGCATCTTCCTAAATGGCCTGGAGAAGATGGTACAAACAAGTAGTGGCACTGTTTACAACCGATGAAATGTTACTCAGGATAACCAAAACTAGTGCTGACTCTGAAAAGATGCTGAAATAGCTCATTGCGCTAAAATGAAATTCTATGTTGGGGCTGTCAGGGAAGAGTGACTACATATACGAAATTATGATCTCTTAACTCAGGAAAAAATGAAAGACAGCTTGAGTCATTGTGGAGAGTTTGCTAAAAGCATCCAAGTACTGCTCAGTGGGCAAACTGGTTACCAGATTTGAAGCAGAGACCGGGAAGTGTTTCTTCATACAACGCAGAATTGCACTGTTGCTCCTGTGTATTGTGGATGCCAGAATGCAAACAGGCACAGGGAAGTACTAAGCAAACCAGAGGAGGATGAGGGCCAGGGGCAAGTCAAACTGGCCATTGTGGCTACCATCCAGCAAAGCCAGGACCTTAACTGGGGCTGGGACCTAAGCTGGGGACAACACAGGAGCAAGGGAGAGGTGCTTTCCCTGTTTCATATACCTCTACAAAGCCCTCACTGCCAGGCTCAGTTGGCTGCAGTCTGTGGGCTAAACAAGGCTTTGGTGTGACATTTCTTAAGGCAATCCCAAATTACTGGATTTACAAGGGTTTGAGATGTGTCGTTATTAAGCCCAGCAGAACAGAAGCAAGTGGGTGATGGATAGCGGGATGTCTGACACAGCTTACTCCTGAAGCTGGGTGGCTACAGCTGAGGGGTCTTGACACGTACCAAAAAGGTTCTTAGACAGTGATTATTTTTTTTAAATGGCACTTGTTTTACATGCTTGGACTTGGAACTGGATGAGGTGCATGCCAAGGTGTCCTGTCTTATCTTCCTCCCTTCCCCATCTGAAAATCACACTGCTTTTTCTCACCGAAGAAGTGGGATTTGGCTCTCTGCTGTCCTTGTGTTACCCACATGAATAAAAAAAAAGACAAAAATGAACAATGAATATAGCTGTTTTTTCCAATTATTCTGTATATGATTTATTGCCTTATTTTTGAGACATGAGGAATGCTGTTAATGAGAGTATATTGGTTGCAACAGCTTATTGTTTTTATCCTGGTGACTTTCTCTTTTTATCATGAGAGCGAGCAGTGGATTTGCATCTATTTGACATTTGAAATGTTTTGCCTTTGGTTGATCTGCAGCTCTGTGCAGCATCACCCAGAGTAAGAAAAGCTCATTTCAGTTCTTAGGACAGGTGTGAGATTAAGCATCAAGCGTCTCACTTCTAAAATTGCTTGTGATTGTTTTCTCCTCCACAAATGTCTGCATAGCTAGCAATTAACTGCATCCAGAGATCAAAAGCTAAATTGTCTCAGACAGGAATTGCTATATCAGAGCCTAGTGCTACTTGTACTGTACTTTAAGCAATCAGGCACTTCCAACTGATCTTTCTTTGCTGAAGGGGAAAGAGCAGGCTGGGTTTGCTGTGCAGAGAGAGACAATAGAAATGGAAAGAGGGGCGGAAGCACGGGTTCTGTGGTGCTGGGATTGTAACACCACAGGAAAATGTGGCAGTTTCCTCTCTAGGGCTGCAGGATTGAGAGGGGGCTCTTCGCTAGAAAGGCAGACTGTGGCCTTGGTGTAAGTGCAGTAGATGTCCTCTGCATGGTGGTGGGGGTAAACCCTGCACCATCTCTCATCTTGCACTGCACAGTGCCTGGGGATGGGCATCTCCTTGCAAGACAGGTGGGTGCCAGGGAGATGACAGCTCCGTCTGCCCAGCAGGGAGAAAACGGGTCCCAGCAGGGAGAAAAGGGGTCCCAGCAGGGAGAGGAGGCGTGAGTGTGCTCCCCTTCCCCCTTCCCCCTTGCTGCAGGCAACTTGGGGTCAGGGAAGCAGAGGGCTCCATGTCTTGGCGACTTTCTCACTTTGATTTGGAGGGAAGACCTTGATGCCTTTGCCCTTAATTCCCTTAATTAGTCCATTACCCTCCTCTAGGGGAATTTTCTACAGAAAGAGAAGACGTCATCCCTTGAAACATTTGACTGGTAGACCAGAAACTCCACTGTCAGCTTTTTTCTTTTTTTAATATATTCTAAATTGAACTATCATATTGACAAATTAGCATCTAATCCTATTGCTCTAATTCAGTCATTTGCCTGTGCATTAGGATAAGAATGATTTGCATAACAGTCTTCAGTCTTCTGTTTAGAAACAAAATATTTTGATATTTGCTTGTGCTAAGTGGGATCAAACTGCGAACAAGCTGGCGAGCAATCCCAGGGGATCTGCACTGACTGTGGCACTGCCGGGCAGCCGTGGCTGCTCCCCTTCCCTGCAAGCAGCCTCTCAGGGAGCTGGGGTCTGCCAGTAAATCTCCTTCCTTTGGAAATTTGAAGAAAAAAGAGAAAAATGGCTTGCGTACCCAAGTTGGGAGTGGTTAGACTCCACTGGCCTGCATTTATCACAGGCTGCACCACTGATAATGATTTTTTTAGCAAGTCAGCCTTTGTGCCCAGTATTTTCCTTCCTCAGAGCAGAATGAGTCTGTAAATGAGTTGTAAACCTTTCATTGGACTGGCAGAACTGACAGATTTTTGCTTTCATGGGGATGGTCACCAAACAGACCACTGCACTAGATCTTCCTGGCAAGAGCTGGGAAGTTTTATTCCCTGTCTGGTGACCGGGGAGGCTCAGCCCTGGTCAGAGTTGCTGCAGGTCCCCCGTGGAGCCTGTAACTGAGTGGCAGATGCCCCTGCCCATTGCTCAGGTAATGCTTCTTCCACAAACTTCATTCAGCAGTAAGCTAAAGCACGTCTCTCACCCAACTTTCCCCATACATGGCTCTGAAATTCTGCAGATGTCGTTCTTCCACTTACATACACTTTTTCGGTTTCTTATACTAGGAATTTTTGGGTTTTTTTATTAAATGCATTTTATATATATACCATGGGGTACTCCATAGAAGTTTTATATTCATTTCCTGTGGCTGGCAGATAACATTTTCCCAATTAATTATGTATCCAGACTCTTACAAAGGTAGAGCTATCATGTCACATGCCATCTATGGCTGTAGGTACCTGCAAAGTTGTAGCCCCTTGTGGCAGATCAGTAACTTCAGATCAACAGAAAAATACTTTTTCTTCTCTTTTTTTTTACCTTTATTTTCCAATGTCCAGATGCTTCTCAGGGAGGCAGGTGTCTGAAAAGAGAGCTGTCATTCCTCTAACACAAACTTGTATTATCAAAGTAGTTCTGCAGGTAGTACTGTGAAAATACTGAAATGAAATGCAAATCTAGACATTAAACACACCTTTCCTAATAAATTATGGTAGATTTTTTTCAAGCTTTCCTTTTTAAAACTGTACGTTTCTTCCTAGGGAAGAACATAGGGATAAAGGAACATTTATACACAGAGACAGTTTCTACAACTGTCCCTTAACTTTGGTACATCTCCTCCTGAGTAGGTCAGTGAGATCACAATATTTGCAAATTTCCACAACATGTGGTGTTCTCCATTGTATTTTAATACATACCTTTTGATTAGGATATCTTCTATGTATTTAATTCAAATTAATACTCCATGAGGGAAAAAACCCTGTGGATGTTTTAATTTTCCAGAGGCGGTCAATAGCCTGGAGTTTGCCTGTTGGAAGAATGTATCTCAATATTTTCCCCTCTCTGCTGCTATACTGTATGCAAACATTCTTTCTGAAGCTAAGTAAACTCCATTTTTCATTTTCAGTATAGTGCTGTTGTGTCTCTGTCTGCATGCCATTCTTTCCATGCATTCCTCCCTGCTGATATTTTAGCATCTCCCTGGTATAGTGAGGTGGAGATGGCAGGAACAGCCAACCCATCCTCAGGCTGAGCAGCTCTGGAGAAGGGAGGCTGGCTCAGGTGCTCCAGGACTGGCCAGCTTCACCCTGCTGATGGTTTCCCCTGTGTTCCTGAGTGAAGGGAGGAGCAGAGAAGGTGACAGGGTCTTTTCTGAAGCCCTGGGTCTTTCCAGTGAATATTCTGGCATTTATTGCCTCTGTCTCTCATTTAATACCTCCAGCTCATTCAGCTGTGGGAGGTGCCTTGCCAGCTGTCTCTGCAGCAGGCTCTGGGTATTCACAGAGCTCATCCTGCTTGCTACAAGACTACTGCTGATGGCATGTGTTAATACATGTCACCATTCTGGTGGGAAGCAGCCAGGTCCCCACCACGTCCTTTAGCTGCATTACACAAATTAATCCCTGTGCATAAATCATGTCATTTTTCTTCTGCACTAGAACATATACCAAAACAGCACGTGGTCCCTTGGCTCATAAAGGGTTAATATTTTTAGTCCCAGGCTCTTTGTTTTATTTTCATAGCCTTAGTCAATACCATAAAGCCCCCAAAACACTGGCAGTCTTTACAGAGATAACTGCACAATGAACCTATCTGCACATCTGGTAAAGCCTGATGGTAAATTCACAAGCACTCCATGGGACATGGGGCCTTGTTACTGATAACCAGCTTTCTTGTCGAATAGGAGCTGCACATTTATGCCTGCTTTGTTGTGGTTTTTTTTTTTTTTCTTTTCTTTTGTTCCCTACAGATAACAGCTCATTGTAGGAAAAGGCAAGTACTACTGCTGGAGTGCTCAGCGCCCTTGAAAACACATCTGTACTCTGTCAGCTCTCCCGCCTTGGTGTTTGTTCCTCTGTCTTTTTGTGCCTCTCCTCCCATGGCTCAGCTAATCCATTTCACAGCTTCTCTGTATCTTACAGGCCAGAGATAATTTCTATTGAAACCGTTTGAGTTGCACCAATTATGAGATGTTTTTCCCTGGCGCTCTGGGTTTAATCTGCGTTGATGTCAAGATCCTCGTCTCAGCTGAATGCTTGCTAGGGTGTGAAGAGTCTGCTTAGCTGTTATGTAAAGAAATACATATTAAGGTGGTTAGTGTAATCACATAATCTTGACAGACATTGGTGGCACAGTCACAGTTCTGTATTTTGTGAAGGCGGAGGATAAGTAAACAGGCAGGTAGGAAAGGGAAGGCAGGCCCATTCCTGCTCCTGAGGGATATGTTGTTGGGACTGTGTTTCCAAAATCGGGTTTTGGAAACAAACATATGGGCATTAGCTCTGTGAGCTAATGATTGGGGTGAGGGGGGCGACGGTCTCCAGTTCTTCCCAGCTGAAGGGGCAGGCGGTGTCTTTGCAGGTGAAACAGTGCCCAGGGCAGGGACAAGGATCTGGAGTGAAAGAGGTGCTGAGGACCCTCCACCCTCTGAGCTGGTGGGAGGTGGTGGTGTCCATGCAGGGGGCAGGAATCATCCTGCAGAACAGCTAAAGCTGGGTGGAGTTTGGCTGGGGCACCCTCAAAGCAGTGCAGGGAGGAGGGTGTCTGGAGGAGTTTTGGAGCATCCTCATTGAGGTGTTTGCATTTAGTGTTTCCTGCCACTGGTGACCAACTGGTCTTCTGTTAGTGTCCTTGAAAGGAAAGGAAACATTTCAAACCCCCGTGCTGCTCAATCTGCAGCAAAGGAGATCCCAAATGCGCACATTTCTAAGCAAGAGGCATGCAGGAACAGGCGCTGGGGGGTGAGTGCGTATGGGGAGATGCCCGAGAATGCACCTTTGCAGGAGTCCCTCCACCAGCACTACCCAGCACTGCTGAGTGGTGGGGCCTGCTGGTAATCTCTTCTGCAAAAGGACATGTAAGACATTTGAGCTAATTGTGCTCCGTTGCCCAAATGGGAGGCCTTTTCTCAAATCCCCTCAGTGCAGAGCACTGACCAAGGCCATAGGCTTACTTTACTTGTCCCGATAATGTGCAGGGTCTGGGTGCTGTCAGCCACAGCTCTCCAGATTTGCTTTACCCCCAGAGACACTAACCCAGCGATCAGAATAATTTGTGTTTGTGGGAGAGGTGCAGGCTACAAATCTCTCTAAGCATTTTAATCATGCAAAAATGCCACCTTTGATTTTCAGAAAGCTACTACCCCCTTACCATCTGCTTCTGGTGCCACCTCCCTCTCTGGAGACACCCAACAAAATAATAATATGGATTTTTGCATGTGAGGTCGGAGATGATCAATAGCACTCCTTCCCACAGCAGCACCAGAGTATGAGAAGCATGGTCTGTAACATTAGAGTGCCGGAGGCTCAGGAGAGGCAGGAGCAATGCCCTGAACTTCCTTGCTGCTCCGCTTGTCCTCAGGTACATCCCCGCACACCAACAACCCAGAAACTCTTGCTGCTGCGCTTGCGGCATGTTTCCCCTGATGCAAAATGAGAGCAGGAAAGGCTCACCTAGCCACATGCTCTGAGGAAAGAGCTTTCTTACAGTGAATATGCTGGAAAAGAGTTTTATCTCTTTTTCCTCTATTTCATAATGACTTCTGTTACACCCTCAAGATCTGCAGTGATTTGCCATCTGAATGCCAGTCAGGCCAGCTAAATCTATTGACTGCTTTATTGTAGACATCCCAGATGTCCTCTGCACACAAAGGATGCGAGCAATTTGTATAATGCAAGTATGAGCAACTTCTTTGGACCAGTTCCTTTGTTTAGATATTTCTGCCTCACCTGACTCCTAGTATACATCGCCAACATTTCTGCAATTTCTGGAAGGGATAGCATCAGCATTGAACAATTACAGTGAAAAGCCCAGCATGTATACAAATTTTGTCTCAATTATTCAAGGATGCAAGAGTGTTTCGTGCAGCATGAGTGAGCTCTGAATCTGTATGTGTGTGAGCCTGCCGTTGTGATGGAGTAATGGTGCGCAGAGCTTTTGGAGGAGTTGCTCCTATTTCCCTTAAGCTGTCACTGTTGTTGATGAGAAGGCAAAAATATTTCTAATTTCTTTTTCACTTCACTGGTGGTATAATACAAGCCAATCCACCACCCCAATATGCCTTTTCTGTGCTGCCCTGTCACAACAGAAGAATGAAACTGGAATACCTCAAACGGTTGTATGAAATAGTCTCCCTCTCTCTCTCTCTCTCCTGTCAGAAGGTAGTCAGAGATGGCATCCAATTCTTTCCTCGCACACCATATTAAGCTCTTTTTGTACTTGGAATTAATTGTGATAAGTTGACAGAGCTCCAGAGATTTCTGAAAAATAAATCAAACATGTTGTCAGTTTGCTCTGAATTTTCCACACCTCTCCAGTGCATGTTGAAGCAAAGACCTTTTAAGTATGTTGTAATCTGGTATCAGACATTTCCCAAATTAGCATTTTCTGTAGCTTTGTGTATGAATTAGAATTCTGTGGATATTTATTTTTATAACTAAACAAGTTATAAGTTAGATTTAGGTGCATGCCATTGTGCGTGGATTTTTTTTCAGCAAGTGCAATGTGTGCGGCTTGAACGATTTTGCTAGCTGGTGATGCTCACTTTGGTATGCATGGATGCATAGTGGGGAAGATAGTTGCTCATTTAAATGTATTACCCCTTGGATAGGTCTTAATTTGCTTCATTCTCTATATGGGGTTTAAATATATCTCCAAGTAATTCTTTCACCAACCAAATCCTCTTAACAAAACAAAACCACATAATGAAATAATGGCAGTTTCAGTAAATTTATGTTACAATTAGCATTAGCATTCCTAGAACGCCTTAATATTTCTGTGGTGCTTAGGTGTCACACTCCATGCCCTTATTTTCTATATTCTCACTTTCACTCTCCCAATAACACGTGTTATTTTTTTAGGGAACTTTACAGATGTGTCACAAGATCTACGCTCTTGGTTAACCTTCCATGTGCTGGGTAATAACATTGAAACAGCTTTTGCTTGTGGAAGTAGACTGACTTTCTGTTTAGAGGCATATTTGCAGTGATGTGAAAGCTGCTGCCAGTGCTCTCACCACGTGTGTGTGGATGGGCTTTCTGGTACCTCTAGCTTCTCCTCTCTGGCACTTTCTGCTCTGTGTTATCACTGGACAAACAGAAGGGCTGAGGGCATGTTTCTTTCTTCTGCTGCTTTGGCAACTATTCTAGGAAGTGCCCTCCCCCCCTCACTCTCCTTCTCAAGAAACGGCTCTCTCCATCCTAGATGTCCTGTTGTCTGATGGACACTGACAGTCTGGAAGTCCTTGTCCAGACATTCCTGTGTCCTCAGTTGGCAGGAAGCTGTGGTTCTGCACAATGTACTCAGACCTGGGAATGCGGGGAAAACAGCAGTGCATGCAGAACTTTGAAACAGTCAATGCTGTCTCCTGTGAGCTGGCACCAGGCCTAGACTTAGGTCATCAGATGCCATTTCAGAACCTCTTTTTCTGTATTTGTAATGTGCTACTGTGACTACATCTGATCTCCAAATTTCATCCAGCACTCCACCAAGAAGGAGGTTTTCCAGCTCTTTGATTCTTGTGCATGTTTATGCTACGGAGGCACAAGTGTTCATTTATCCTCTTGCCTTGGTTTGGCCTGAAGAAAGCCTCTGTGCTAATGGGAGGCTAAACTCATGCTGCTGAGTGGCTGAATACAGCTGAGGTCTGCTGCAAGCCAGCATTGTGCTGTACTTGTCTATTCCATATGGATATTGATGTTTGCATGCATATATGGACACATGGAGTAGTTTCAAATCTAAAGTGCAAGTGGGGAGAGTTGCTCAAGCTGAGAGGTGAATGCTTTGGGTGCCAGGGAGTGCCCCTTCTTTACTTACAAGAGTAGCTGAAGAACTGGCCAAGTCCAGGAGGGAGCACTTGGCATAGCAAAACAGTGTTTGCATCTTGGAGGGACTGAACTATGTTTTGATGATAGGGTTGCAGGGCTATCTCAGGAACACATTACGCAGAGGGGGAAAGAGTCACAGACGTATCAAAGTACCCTTGGAAAAGATTAATTGTACGAGCTCCAGTGCTCTACCAATGTTGAGTGCCCTCCAGCCAGTTCTGGAGAAAAGCCAGGAAAGGGGGAGAAACTGAGACCTTTTATATTTTACTAGCTGTATGTTACGCACATTTTCCCTTCCTATCTTTATGTAAGTCTTCAAAAGAATAAACTGTCCCATCTATTTTGAAGGATATGATGAAATGTTTCTGTATTGAAACAGTTTGATTTGAGAGTAGTTGGGCAACAAGCTGTCTTCCACCAAAGGCTTGCTAAATCCACACTGGGACACAATAGCAAGTGTCCATCTCCCCTCTATGTAGCTTTCGCTTGGAATCCTTCACATTAGCAGGGCTCAGGAGAGATGAAAGTCCCTTTCTAAGTGCAGTACCCAGGGAGGCTCTGTGGCACACCTCCATCTCCTTTTGTGTGTTCGTCTGTGCTTGTGTGTGCATCTGTGCCCCCTTCATGGCATCTCTTGGTCATGGGAGCTCTCCCCAAGACAGAAACAAAGAGCTTCCTGGGCTGGCAGCCCCAGAGCAGCCAAGCTAGCAGAAATCTCAGCTTGTGGCTAGATGTCATGCCTGTGCCTTTCACTGACTGCTGGAAATGTACAGGATACCCTTGTTGTGGGAATGTCTGCCCTCTTATTTGGCTATTCCAGGAGATGTGCAAGGGCTTCTGTGAGGCTCCAGTTGCTATGCAGGGAGCTGTAGGCAGATTTTGTTCATCATGAGGTAAAGGCAAAAATTGCAGCCACTTCAGCAAAACAGAGCTCATAGTTTGATCTAAGGAATGTATCATCTGGCTCATACTCCTTTCACAAGCATGTCTCAGTATGTATGGTATTTGCTGTCACCTAGTAGTTGTCACTGGCAAGCTAAAATCATGGTCTACTACAGAATGGATGAAAAGATAGTCAGAAAAGCAAGAGAGACTCCATGGGGTAGGTGAGAGAGGCTCCCTGAAGCATTCAACAGCCTCAGGGGTTGTTGTCTTAAGGTGGTGGTGAGACCATTTCAGGACTGTGTGACACTTGCTATGGGACCTTTGTAGTGAGGCTGTGTGGATGTGCAAGCCATATGATGAAATGGATTGGGAAGGACCAGAGGTGGAGAAAGGGAGAGATCAAGGTGGATTAAGAAGGAATGAGTGTGGGAAAACAGGGAAGAAAGAATAAAAGGGGCATTCTGCATGCGTGTGCATGCATGGGATGTGAGTGTCAGCTGTGGGAATGAGAACATGATCATGGGGTCACCTGCCTGGTTGGGATGCTGGCACCTGGGGAGATCAGAGTGTGTGCACTTTTCCCTGAGGGCTTTTGTGTGTCTGTGCATAAGGGTCTCTGAATACAAGGAGCTGGAGTGAGGCTAGGACTTTTAAGGCAGGCAGGGAGGCTGGAGATCCAGGACCAGCTACTGCAGAAACTGCATGTCTAAGACACTTTATTGCAAGGAGAGGAGGACCCCGATCCAGCTGTCTGCACATTTCCCATTTGGCTGAGTGTTCTGCGCCTGCTGGGAATACATACTTAGCCTTGGTGCTGGGTGGATCTGGGGATGCAGCGCAGCAGCAGCCTTGCATCGGTTGAGCTGCCTTTTCAGCAGCTGTGAACACTGGTACTGTTCAGAGTAATTCACTGATTACCTGAATACTGGAGTAGTGATCATACTTATCGGTGTTGCTGCAAGGAGGTTGAAAATCTGGATTAGTACTCCACATAATGCTGAGAAATTAGAGGTATGGACTGAAAATAATAGAATATAAGTCAATAAGCATGAATCTAAGGTATAACATACAAGGAATAAAGATTCTGCACAAACAAGTGGTGAAAAATGTGGCTTTCAATGGTAATACGCAGTAGTAAACATATATAGTGTAAAGTCACAATCCGCTGGCTTACAGTACAAAAACAAGACTGAAAGGAAGCAAGACACACAGTACACATCTGCTTTACACGTGAAATAGCAGAAAATTCTTGGATGTTGCACCTCAGAACCTGCGTAGCTTACTTGATTAGAGCCAAGAGTACAATGGGAGTAGTACAGTAGACTTCTAGTCTATTAAACATGAAAAAAATTGAACAAACTGCTTCTTTAGCCAGATAAGAGAAATCCATCTGGAGATAGGATAGCCTTGAATCCATAACAAGTTATGGTGAAGGAACTGTTTGCACTTGATGTTCTGGGACAGGCAGGAAGAAATTGATTACCACAAGGCTAGACATTAGTGGGAACAGAAGCAGGAAGACAGGAGAGGCCATGCAACAGGCTGCGGCTGTGGGGCAGGCTGCCAGCCGTTGGGGCTGGTGGGGTCTCCACCACCCCATGGCTGGTGCCACCAGGCAAGCATCTCCTAGTAGCTGGCATAGCATCTCTCACAGCCTATGGTCCTCTGCAGACATGTTGAGGAGGTCACTCCCATAAGTTTACACATGTCATTGCTGGAAACACAGGCCAGGTGTCCCTGCCTTCACCAACAGAAGGACCACAGCAAGACTAGTGCAGCAACACACCCGGACCTGCCAGGCTTGCCCAGGTCTGGGCTCATTGTCAGCCAAAAGTCATGCCTTCCTTCTAAAACTTTGCCTTTCTGGTGCCTTGTGGGGAAGAAAGGGCTTTAGAAAACAGCTTCTAGTAAGAGAGGAGTGCATTAAAGTGTTTCACAGAATCACAGAATCTTCATGGTTGGAAAGGACCTCTGATCATTGAGTCCAACTATACATACACAAAACCCCCTACATGTCAGCCACAAGAGCATGCCCTGAAGTGCCACATCTTAACTACCTGCAGGGATGGTGACTCAACCACCATCCCTGGCTAGGCCATTTCAGTGCTTGACCACTCGTTTAGTAAAATAATTCCTCATAATGTCTAATCTGGACCTCCTCTGGCACAACTTCAGACCATTTCCTCTGGTCTTGTCATTATTC
>VXBJ01001895.1:173507-270269 GCA_013400055.1 Nycticryphes semicollaris
TTTTTTTTTTTTTGTTGCTGTCTCCTTTTTCTTGAAACAGGAGTTCCCGTGTGCTTGTCCTATTTGGAAATTCTTGACAAAAGAGAATTCTTTTTTTCTTTCAACCCCCCTTCTTTTTTGCTCTGTTTCTGCCGCCTGACCCTGCAGGCTCTGGAGCTGTGCCTTTCCTCAAAACTGCCAGTTAATCCAAGCATTTCAGAGGAGAATGTGGAAGAGAGTGACCCGGGACCTTGTGACTGCCCCTTGTCCCTGCTGCTGATTTGCAGGAAGCCTGGGACAAACTGTCCTCACTTTGCCTGCTCATAAAATGGGTCATCCAGCCTATTCTGCATCAAAGTAGTCCCAGCTGGGCAGGTAGCAAGGTAAGGGGGAAAAGAAAGAACAGAAGGTTTTAAAAAGGAACAGCCTGATTCAAACTCCTTTTGAACTACATGAAGATTCCCTGAATTCTCCAAATCAGGTTGAAAGCACCTGTGGATGCCAGTAGACTTCCAGGCTAAGAGCTGCTTTTGTGCAACCACTGCAGAGGACCGTGAGCACCCTTGCTGGTGGCAGATCATTGCACCTGCAGCCACCTCCTCCCTGCAGTGCTGTCAGTAACCCGTGTTCTCCCGTGCCAGCCAGAGGGGGAGTAAGGACTCTCTGGCCTTTCCTGTTCCATGGGGTGAAGGTCTCACAGACGTGCCAAATCCTGTTGGTCACAGCTGCAAGTACTGGCAATGCACAGAGGTCAGGAAAGACATCAGACCAGAGCGCTGCCTGGGTGATCAGTGCTAATGGGACATCTTTTCATTTCCATTTTTAAAGCAATGGGCAAAAGGCCACATACACATTTATCTAGACTAGGAAGTAGTTTACCCTTTCTCTTACACGACGTATTCACAGAATCCAAAAAGGGTATTTGTTTTTTACTGCTTTTAGGCCAACTCTTAATTATGAGTAAAGTCTTTCACAACAAGTAGTTCAATCTTTAGTTAGACTTGTTTTTCTTACTTTCATTGAAAAATTAAGACAAACAAAAAACCTACTGAGTCGCATTTATTATATAAAATGGCATGTTCATTAAAAGTAAATACTCTATTTAGTTTTCTGCCAGTCAGCTTAATAATGCATTTCACATTCTGTGATCAAGTATCAGAAAAGATCTGGTGTCATCTATGATTATGGGTGAGACTGGCTTCTGATCAGTCTAAATAAACTACATGGTGAGCTGGTTACACTGGGAGACAAAGTCAGAGCCCCACCATCGCAGGCTGTCTAACTCATGACTCTTCTCCATCTCAAAAAGCCCCTGCCTGAAATTCAGTTTTCCCTGCATTGATTAATATTTAATATGACTCATCGGGAAATGTGCTTGTCCGTATGAAGGTTTTAATCTCTAAATGCAGAGATACGACAGTTAGGAGATATTTAAACATACAAGTTACACTCAAGGAGAGCTGTTTGAATGTAGACGTGAATTATTGAAATCTTCAAGAACTGGGCACCCAGAACAAACAGTTTAGGACAGTAGGAAAGTGAGATGAACTTCTACTCAGAAAAGTATTTATATAACCATAGCATATCTCCATGGGCTTGATTAACTGTTGATCTTAAAGATGAAATGTCATTTAAATGCATTTTAATCCTGTCAGTACAGCAGAGGATGAACAAAATGGTGTTAGGAGCTGCCACAGCTGATCCCTATCCCTATGCACTTGCTGTTACCTACGTCTCCACAAGGACAGCTGGTGAGCACACAGGGTAACCAATACATCCGCACAGAGCTAGTGGGACATGAGCAAGAGGAGTGGAAGCAAGTCCTGCATCTGCAATTCGCCTTCATTGGCATGGCACTGCTTTAGGTCTGCACAGCTCTGACAGGTAACTCCTCCAGGTTTCCTGGTTTGAAGGGCAGTTGTTCTTATGAAGGATGGATGTCTGTCTGCTCTGAGTTGGTTTGAAGAAGCTCAGCACTATTCTTAATGTGGGTAGCACATTTTCTTCTTCAGGAGGAGCCCTGGGGCAGTTGTTTTAAGGCCCAAATTTTAAATCTGGGAGCTCACTGGATGAAATAATCCCTAAAATTAAGGGTTTCCCTGGGTCAGCACCTATGTAGCTGGCAGGAATCCTTTCCAGCTCTTCCAGGGTCTATGTCTGGATCCAAACACTGCTCTCACCTTTACCCCCAGGTCACCCTGCTGAATTCAGTAGTTGCCCAAAATTCACATTTCTGTACCAACAGTAAACGTCATCCCTTAATCTTAACACCCACTGTTCGGGCTATTCTGTGCTTATAAATATGAACTAGCATCTTAGAATTGTTTTTTTTTCTGTGATTTCCTCCCTCTATTTATCAGTTACCTGCAGCACAGAAACACTCCAGGGATCTTTCCCAGGACCAGATCCAGACACATCACCGTTCATGCTTCTGCTTGCCACTTTCACAGGATCTGCTCGAGGAACTGAAGGGCCATCTGCTGCAACAAGGTTGTAAAATTCAGCAGTTGGGGTGGGAAAACAGGACTAGGGATGAGTACGTTGGGTGTGTGCTTCTCAAAGACACAGTCCAGTTAACTCAGGGAGGTTCACTGGCTGAGGCTACCTGTGACAGCCAATGCTGCCTCTGTTATCTATGAATGATGCCCTTCTTAAACTAAATGCTATTATTTTTAAACTACTGGGTCGCTCATTTCCCAAACTTAACAAAGGAAGTCCTAGTGTCCAATTCCTATCCCCAGTCCAGTTCAAAACTTTTACCCAGTGACTGTCTGTTGCAAAATATCTTGAGATAAATTAGGTGTGCCCTCACCGCTAGACGTATTGTGACTTGGGCCCTGTTGGTCTGGCCCTGTTGCTTTGATACACAGTACCATCATGCTTCTGCAGTTGAACCAGCATACTTCTTTAACGGGACATGATGCTGGGCAGAACCACATGGGTCTGGGTGCCCAGGTCACAGCTGGGAGGATGAAGGACATGTCAGCAGCACTGCACAGGGTCATGTATTCTCTACCTAAGGGCTTCAGTGTATTGAGGTCTTGAGAACAGTCAGGGCTGGGGGAAAGGGTTTTATACATCAACATTTCTGCAGCCTTGTAACATGTAGGAAGTTCACCTAATTCTATGTCATTCCTACCATCTATGAGAGTAGTACAACTAATGAAGAGGCATACAGCCAGGTAAATTTAGGGTAAACAGCTGAGTTGTCCCAGTAAGAAACTTTGTGTTTCAGCGTGCGGGACACACTGCTTGAACGTAGGGAAGGGGAAAATGCTTCTCTACAATGATGGACAGACTATTAGGCTTTAATTATTATGAATATCTGGACATGTGTCTGATCTTACTCTAACACACATTCAGATCTCTGATTAGCATTGCATGGTGTTACTTTCTGCTTTACTCCTAGCAATTTATGTTGAGTAGTACAGGCTCCATTCAGACAAGAAAATGCACTGGATCAGGCATGAGGACTGTCACTGAAACCTGAAATTTGGCTCTGCAAATTTTCAGTCATTGTTTTTTCCTTATTCTGAAACCATGGTGCTACAGATTAAAAGACAGTTTTGATCTAAATTTTTCTTTTCTGTTTAGAGAATACATTTGATTATCAAAGAGAAAAAAGTTCTTCAGTTTGTGGGTTGCTGTGGCTTGCTCTGTTCTTGCAATACCATCAAAAGGTAAAATGGACCAGTGATACCATACACCACACCAAAAAAAAACACCAGAGGGTCAGGAGAAACATGTGCTCACACACATAAGTCCTTGAACTTCCACAAAGATATCACGTTACATTTTGCAGTGTTTCCTAGGAAACCATTTTAGTGTAAAAGGAACTCTTTGTCTCCTGCTCTTTGCAAAATTGTTTGAACCACCGTATCTCATAAAAGGTTGCTTCACAGGCAATTTATGCAGCATTAAAAAAAGCTCAATTTGCAGTTTGGTGCAGAGGCAAAACCTTTATCAGCAGCCTGAATACTTTAGATATTGTATTTGTTGAGAATTGATAAGATTATGTCATCATTTCTAAAAGTCAGAGAAATAAAATCATGCTTGTTTTTTTTTTTTTTTTCCCTGTATGGAGTGCCTTACTCTACACAGTAAGCCAGTATTAAAAAAAAAAAAAGAAAAAATTGTTTGGGGAAGCTCTTATCAGCACCGTTTTACTAGCAAGTTGGCTGAGACAAAGGTACATTTTTATTTTTTTTTTACGTTTGGCCACAGAAGAGGCTGGAACAGGATTTCCACAAGCATGGCTCTTACTCCCTGGTGTTACCTGTTGCAGATCTATGCCCATGTGCTGATGCCTGTTACCTGCTAGCCCAGTTCCAGCAGGTCGGAATGAAAGACTTGTCTGCCCTGAATTACCTGTGCCCTTGACTCCTGCAGGATGAGCTCTGAGGCTGTGCAAGGTTCTTCCCCCAGATAGAGCAGTTTCTCAGCTGGTGCAGTTTTGCCACTTGCCTGGCCTGGCATCTAACTGCCCTGGAATGTGCAGTCATCCTGGTTCTGGGATGAAGATAGAAGGGAAGTCCTCCATGTGACTGAATACTAGGGCAGAGCTTACACAGCAGGGAAAAAGCTGGGTTTCCACTGAGCTCTTTGCCAGTTACCTTTCGTTATTGATCATCTTCCTTTAAATCCAGCACTAGACGTCTGCTATTTTATCTGAAGGAGGATGAATGTGAGGGCACGCAGTGCCTCCTCCACTGCCAGTAGGCTGGCCTGTGCTTCCCCTGCACTTTGCTTAAAGAGCTGACCTAATGAGTTCTGCTCCATCCTGTAGTCCCTGTCATTTATAGTTGTTACAATTTCCTGTCATAGCTACTTTTTTCCTCCCCTCCTTGTGATATTGCAGGGTTCAGCTATATGGCTGATATGCTCTGACTGCAGCCTGCTAGATTTGTCTTCGTCTTAATATATTATTTATGATGCTATTATTCCTTGCAGAGGACTGCCAGCCATGCTCTGCATACAGTTGCTGGTCTTCCAAATGCATCATGGCCAGCAAAGAAAAACACTGATCTAATTGAATTAACAGTGGTGCTCTTAGCCTTAATAGAGTTTGTCATGAAACACTAAGCAGATGTGACAATGATCTTGGTTAGTCATATTTTTGTCCCTACTCCCAGACACGGTAACTGTTAGCCAGATCAGTGGGGAGAATAATTCTCCTTTGTTGATCAGTGATTGTGCTTACCTAGACATGTGGCAATTGCGTTGGACTGATAGTTGAAATAAGCCAAGGACTTCAATAGCAGAAAGTTTTATATTCTGATAATAAACTTGGCTAATTAAAAACAAGATACAGATGGTACTGCCACCTAGCAATTTTCACCTCACTTACTCTGACTCCAATTATAGCCTTTCCCTACTGACTTACACTGTTTAATTTACAAAGTCAGGGGATAGATGACTATTTACCTGTTTCTATTCATACATAGAAGTCTAACACATCATCATTCTCCTGCACAAGGCATGTGATGATGGTCCTAGTACTTATTCTGAAAATAAAAATATCTCCACTCTTTAAAAAAAAGGAGAAAGTAATAAAAAGACTACTTAGAGACTCATTAGCAGACACACACGTCAGCAGGAAACATATGAATATTACACACACGCAATGTGCTTCTCTTAACTTTAATTGGATAAATAGAAAACTGACCTTAACTACTCCAGCCCAACCCACTTTCTTAGCTTATTATTTTCTTTAGACACTCCCAAGCACCTGATGTTGATCCCTTGGGTGTCTTTCACTTCTTCCCAAAGCAACACATGTTTACAAGAGGAAGTTAGGCAATCAGATACCAAGAATGGGTTAGGTTTGCTTGATCCTACCTCAGTGCAGTGGGGTAAGCGTGACTATCTCTTGAGGTCCGCCACATTGGTTTACAGAAGCGTTATAATCAAGCTTTAGAGAGCAAGAATCTGTGTCCAGCCCTGGGAGAGAGCACAGAGTAATCCTGTTATTCTGTGACAGAAGAATGATCCGGAATTACTTCCCAGAATGGACTCTGGCCATGGGCTGGACCACTGTGTTTACCTAGTACTGATGCCTTACTTTTCTGGCACCCAATTTCATGTAGAATTAGCCCTCTGTATTGCCATCCTGCTGGCAGTAAAGTGCAATGAACTGCCCATGGTTTTCCTGATTGTCTAAATTTTTTCCATGTGAGAAGCTTTCAGATGCAAAATATTCCCGGCTCTATAAGCTACAATGGGGCAGGGTTTGCAGTTATATTTAAAACAACACTCTTGTGTAGTTTGAAAAAGTAGGCCTACTGGAGGGAGAGGGGAGAAACAGTGCAACGGACCAGGACTTATTTATTTTGTTTTGAGTCATTCAGCTGGGCTCCCTTTTGTGTAAAAATATGTATGCAAATTAATGCTGACTGGAAAGGAACTTCCATGCATCCTCGATGACATGCTAAATAAGGTCAACATGAAGACCATTATTACAATGAATAAGATGACATTAACTTGAGTGAAGTGCTCAAAGCACGCCTGCTTTCTCTTGGGTATCATCTCTGCCTTCTTCAGCTCCAGGGAGCTTCTGTGGTGTAGCACCACTGGTCCCTACAGGGGACAGATCTCATGATTCAAGTAGACAGCAGGTAGCTCAGAGGCCTCCTCCCCTGTCAAAAGTCACCATACTGGACGCTGAGGGCACTATCTCTTCTTGGCAGGGATGCTCAGTGGAGTGATGTCTCCTTGGTGGGGTGCTGCTGCTTGGCTGGCCAAGACTCCACCAGGTCAGTGAGGTCTGACACACCCCTTTTCCTTCTGCTCTTCTCCTGGTCATTTCTGTACAGCAGTATGGACAGGAGAGGCCTCTGTCAGAGACCATGTTCTTGCCAACACAGAGGTGCGCATTTGGGGAGGTGTTGTGAGGTGTTTAAGGTGCTAGGTTCACATCTTTCCTTGGAGAGGAAAGACTGTGGAAACAGAGAGCACTTACAGACCAAGGCCCCATACAGCTTACCCATATCAGGGCATCTCCCTTCC
This sequence comes from Nycticryphes semicollaris, assembly GCA_013400055.1. NCBI lineage: Eukaryota > Metazoa > Chordata > Aves > Charadriiformes > Rostratulidae > Nycticryphes > Nycticryphes semicollaris. The sequence goes on from VXBJ01001895.1 coordinate 180,492, forward strand.
CATCCTCCCTCCTTCATGCCCGTGCTTTAAACGGATCTTCCTTTCACTGGCAATAGACGGAGGAGCTCTGCTAAAGAGGTGTTCTTGGGCCCTGCCCTCTAGGCAGTGACCTGCAGTTGTTTAGAGGAATATAAATATTAATGTTAAAGCAGGAGCATATTAATCTTTGAATAGCTTCCATAGGTGCTTGCTTACCTGAAGCATTTCAAACAAAGCTGGACAAAATAACTTCACAGAGGACTGGCTGCGGACCTGAAAATGATATGTGTCCGAGCACCCAGGGAGCATTCACTTTCACGTTTGCTGGAACTCTGGGAGCAGGCAGGTCAAATGCAGTAAAGCGTGGAGCACTGTGTAGAGTGGCTTTCTGTCCCCAGTTTTGGGGTCCCTCAGCATCACTGCAGGCAGCATGCCAGACCTGGTTATGGCAGGGCATCATTCCCACATCCACATCGCCTATCTGCACGCCAGTGTGCCTGGCCCAAAGGAAGTCTGACCTGAGAGAAAACGAGAGATGTGTCTGTGGGAAAGACACTGAAAACACATTTGCAATGCTCTGTTCTTCCATGTCACTGCTACACCACAGCCACCAACTTTGGAGCCCTGGTGTCCTTCAGGGATAAGCTGTAGAGAGGCCTCTCTCTTTCCACCAAGGAGAACATGCCCAGGGTTTGTGACTTCCCTTTTAAAATCTATCATGTCCTGCTCCTTGAGGAAAGCTAGTACTTCACCACTTTCTGCTGTGGTGGTGCAAGGCGGGGAACGAGCACATATCGGTAAAACTCTAGGTCCAGAATGGGTTGTTCTGGGAGGGCAGGAAAGCCCAAATATGACCCAAGCAAGGGTAAATTACTGGATCAGATCCCCCATCTCTACAGGGTCACACAAAACTTGTGTCACAAACCAAAATCACTAAGCCTAGTAGCTAACATAAGGAAGCATTTACTTGTTCTGTAATGCCTAAGTATAAGTGAGGCAGAGTTACACAAAATCAACACAGAGAACACAGGTACGCTTTAATGACTCCCAGGACTAGGGAGATTATATACTCTTGTAATTTACCTCTTTACTACCATTTTCTTACAGAACTAAAGTCTCAGGCAACATCCTCTAAAACAGGCCTATGAAGAGAAATAAATTTCTGCCTGCTAAAAGAAAACACAGGCTCCTCCATTTTTAATATGTAAAGCCTGGAGATGAAGTCACATCTGGATGATGATCTATTTTGATGGACCGCGCATGCTTAAATCTCAGCCTTGATCTCTTAAACTATCAAGTCTGACATAAATATTTGATGATGAACAAGCTCATAAAAAGAAAATGCAGAATATGAATAGAGGGAGAGCAAATGTGTGATTCAATTTTTAATTACCATCACCTTACTCTAAAGTCAAGTTCACCTCCTATGAGAGACAGAAAAAAAATTTCTTTCTCACCATAACCTGATTTAAATAATCAGCATTGCATAGGTATTTTTAAAGGAAAAGGATAAATTGCCATAGAGACAAAAGAACCAGGACACAAGAAATAAGGTAGAACAGTCTGGTTTTATTACCATATGTGATCAAGAGCTTTTATTTCACCTTTTCTCCTCCTTCTTTCTTGGTTTTTTTCTTTCTTTTCTTTTTTTTCTTTTTTTTTTGTGGGTTTTTTGTGTGTTTTGTTGTTTTTTTTTTTTTTTTTATAACATACATTAAGTTGTGAATCAGATGTTAGGGGGATGTGGAAATGAAGGGGAAACTGGTGACATCACAATACTTTACAACTTTACAACAAGTGAGAGTCTGAATTTGTTGCATCTACCAGTGTATAGCAAGGGTGGAAAGCAAAGGCACACATAGGTTCATGAACCCCCCAAAACAAAGGGTGGAAGGGAACCAGGAGTGGGAAAGGACGAAAACAGAAGACCCACAGAGTACAAAATGCATGTTTCAAGGTCAGCCTGGTAACTGGTGTGGTGTACGTTGTGGAGGCAGATTGCTGCACAAGCTGTTGCCATGATTATTCATCTTGATGTTTTTGNCTGTTCAGTAGATATATATATATATATATAAAAAGCTTAGAAGCGATCCCCATCATTTTTCTACAGTATGTTGACACAGTTATTGTAACAGATTAAAAACACATCTACATTTTTGCATAAACTGAAAGACTGGAAAGGAACTTACACACCTGCGCGCGCACACACACACGCACACACCCGTGCGCGCGCACACTCCCACGCTAGCTACATGCACAGTCACACAAAAGAAACAAAGGAGAAAAAAAAAAAATTACATTTTTCCCCAAAGANTCAAGGTCAGCCTGGTAACTGGTGTGGTGTACGTTGTGGAGGCAGATTGCTGCACAAGCTGTTGCCATGATTATTCATCTTGATGTTTTTGGGAGAACGCTTTGTGGGGATATATCAATGGGAGCTGCGTGTTTGGTGCTCCAGTGGTGGTTTGGAGCTTGGTGGAAAGGTTGCGACTTGATTCTTAAAAAAAAAAAAGAAAAAGACCTTGCTACCTACTGTTTTCAAAGGGTTTTCTGTTTGTTTTTATTAAAACAACAACATTGCTTTGGATACAGAACTATCTACTCCAGTCTGCATAGTTCACTAAGGGTGAACAAAACTGTTTCATAAAAGAAGCCATGAGGAAATGAAAGAACATGCAAGCACCCTTGTTACACACTTTGGTCTAGACCATCCAGACTTTATATATACCATCTATAAGCTAATGGACTTAAAATCTGTCTTTTCAATCATCCAGAAACAAAANAGCGATCCCCATCATTTTTCTACAGTATGTTGACACAGTTATTGTAACAGATTAAAAACACATCTACATTTTTGCATAAACTGAAAGACTGGAAAGGAACTTACACACCTGCGCGCGCACACACACACGCACACACCCGTGCGCGCGCACACTCCCACGCTAGCTACATGCACAGTCACACAAAAGAAACAAAGGAGAAAAAAAAAAAATTACATTTTTCCCCAAAGAAGTACATGCAGCATCCTGGAGCAGCAGGTAGCTACAGCAGGAGCCTGCCTGCCTGTCCTAACTCCGTGTGCCCTGCGTGCTGCTGGACTCGCAGGTAGGCTTTCTGTGGGACTTGGCCCCTCTCGATGGTGCTTGTCCCCAGGCAGGGGACACACCAGACCCCTGGACAAGGGTGTTGGTCACTCCCCCTCTGCCCAGTGAGAATGATCCCCACGCTGACATGTGGTAAAGGGAGAGTGGGAGGCGGGAGAAGGCAGAACCCCCAGCATGGTGTCTTGGGATCGTCGCCGCTTGTGGGTGGTTTTGAGAAAGAAATTGGCACAGCTAGAAACTCAAATTGAAGTGGAAAGTGTAGTACTAGCCTAACTTACTGAGAGACACAGGGTTATGACAATAACCACCATGTTCTTCTTTGAATGTCTTTACTCCAGTTCTTGAGGGGGCTTGGAGGAGGAAGGATCAATAAATATTTGCATTACTCAAAGGGGAAAAAGAAAAAGGTTTTACATACTACAGCTCACAAGTATACACAACTGAGGGTGTAAGGCACAAATTTACATGTGGAAGAAAACAGGCTATTCACAGATATATTCCCACGAAAAACCCGTGTGATAAGACCATAATTTATGCATGGTAACAGCCGGCATATTAACTAGTTCACACTGTTTGAGGATTTTGTTTGCCGTCTCACATGCAAGGTGAAATGAGATGGCACATCACAAGCTGGTGCCTTCACAGAAAGTATTAGCTACTGACAAAGCCATGTTGATAGCAATGGTGCACAAATGTGCAGCTTTTAAGAGTTTCTCTTGCAGTTGCGTTAGAAGTTATGAACTTGCGGTATTTGTTTGTTGCTGTCTTAGGTCAGAGGCCCAGCCAGCTGATTAGCTGAGAGACTTAAATAGATATCCCCTTTTTTTTTCAGCTAATCACGCAGTCCAGGCACAAAGTTCAGAATTCCGTCTCCAACTTATCTAACTCAGCGAATTCATTGGAAAAATAAAAGAGTTCTAATTTCTCCAGTTAATGGGTTTCACGTTAAATAGGTATAACTTTCAAGGTATTTCTGAAGAGCTGCTCACAGGATGATATGCAGAAGTCATTTCCTTAGGAAAAACAAAAGTTGAACAATAAATAAGAGGAGTTACTTGCGTTAACAGTCACGTGTTATTTATTAAAAGAGAAGGGTAGCAGAAATCTACGACATAGTTTGCCCAACATGGCATTTAACTGCTGTAACCAAATGGCTGTAACACTGATGGGCATTATTTCACAGTACCTGCCAAGTAAACTTCTGCCATTGTTAAGTCAGAGTTAGCTTTATCAATGGATTATTTTTTCTTTTTTTTCTTTTTTTTTTTTTTTTAAATCTGTTTGTTTTTGTAATTATTTGTTTTGCTTTTCAGAGCACTCCTTCCCAGTTCAGGAATGCACTGTGCAGCTGGGGGGTGGGGTGAAATGTCACAGTCATCTTTCACCTGTGTGCTTTTGGCTCAACATTTGTGATCGAGGGTTAGTCTTTTGAGCAAAGAACTGGCAGGTTGTGGGGGCGAGTCCTGCAATTGCAAACCTTCAACCATGGGTCATATGGCTCGGGTTTAAAAAAATATTCCACTTTTCCCAGAGAGCAGAAATCCAACATGTCTTCAGCTTGCAACAACCCTCTTCTCAGAGGAGTGAGTGATAACAGTTGCAGAACACTGGCTTTCAAGGGTAACCTCTGCTTAATTGCTGTCCTCTCCCCCCCCCCTCTGATTATGTACACGCGTCGTTGGGCTTCATGGACGTGGAGAGCGGCGCAAAGGAAGGTTTGGGAGGTACGTCTGGCTTTAGCGAGGGTGTGCGTTTCAACCCTGACCTTGTCAGTGAGTTGTAGGCGCTGAGACTCGGCTGCCGAGATACAGTCACAGCCTGTGCTTGAGCACCATGGACTTGTATTGAGTCTACTCGCTGCGGAGCCGGCGGTGGGTTGTCACCCCGGCCGAAGCTCTGATTACGGGAGAGGTGGGAAGAGTTAGAGGAGTTGGTGTTGTTTCTTTTGAGGGTTGATGTCTGGTGACTTCTTGTGAGGGAGTTTGTAGGGTAGCTTCTCTTGTAGTCCACGTTGTAAGCAGAGGAATGCATCTCCAGCCGCTTGCTCAGGCCACTCTGCGACAGTGAGGCGCTCGGGGGCCCAAGGGAAGCTTCCCGCTGGGGTACTTTTGGAGGCATGCTGTCGAGATTTTCCACCAGGTTAACCCCATGGCTGGGGCTTTTGCTACTGAGATGGTCCTTGATAGTTTTGTACTCAAGGGTGGCATTCTGGTCCTCCACAGACATCTGAGCCCCATCGCTCATTTTTGGCTGGTCAACATACTCATGCTGGTAGCCTTGCTGGGCTATGGGCAGGACCACAACACTGGGAATGTGGCTAGGAGAAGCCCTGAGCGGCAGGTCAGTTGGGATCACGGGTGAAGCCATTGGGGGGATATCTTTTGTGCAGGCATTGATAAGGTTCTGGTTTCTCTCCCATTCTCTGCTGCCACGGCTGGGCTTTCTCTTCTGTTGCAGGGTTGGTGTGGACTCAGGGGTTGGCAGAGCGGCCAGGTCCAGATGGTGCTGGTCAGCTTTGATTAGCATCTTGGCAGTGCTGCCTGGGGTAGCCAGCTTGCCATTGTGCATCAGCGGGGTAAGGATAGCTTCAGGCTTTGGCTCCTTGGACTGAGCGTCCCCAAAGAGGCCACTGAGCTTGGTAACGCTGCTCATGGAGCCACGGCGGGAGTGGGTCAGCTCCTTCTCCTTCCTCTGTGAAACAGCCACATCTCTGCGGCGATGGTCGCAGATGCAGTACACTATGATTCCCGAAAAGATGGCCCCCATCACAAAAGCAAGAATAACAGCAATCGCCAACAGGGTGACTGGCACCAGCTGATCATGACCCTTCAGGTAACTCTCGCGAATCACTCCTGCAATAAACAGCATACAGTGGTTAAACAAATAAGGACAGGGCAAAGCTACTTATCATTAACTATTTTGCTCAAAGGCATGCCCTGGGAGGTTTGTTTGAGTGTTGCAAGATGATTTTTGATCAGCTTGCCCAAATTTAAAGACATACTGTACCTGCCAGCTACATCTTGCATGTGTAGCCTTGGGCTGTTAATACAGCTTTCAGATCTGGAGCTGAAGACTACGAAGTTCAGGAGAGGAGAGAGAATTTACTTGCAGGGCAAGTGCCATCATTTTGAAATCCTAGCCCTGGGCGAGTCCCACTGACTTTAGCAGGTCAGAGCTATCATTTCTCCTTCTCTGACACAGTGCTCATTCCTCCCTCCCTCCATCCAATCTGTCTTCAGCTAATACCACCTTATTTATACTATAGTAAACCATTCACATCGAAAAAGCTTTAAAATGAAGAGAGGAGACAGAAGCTCTGCAAATACCAGAGAAGTGCATCCCACATTGTTTAAGGTTTTTTTTCTCTGCTTATCATTCTGTTATCTTTGTCATGTGTTTTAAAAGTCAGTGTCACATGCCTGAGCTTCAGGAGTATGCTTAAATAACTATAAAAGATAGAGCATAGCATTGAAATCTATTGAGCCTCCGAGATGACTGTCCTTGCTATTTTAGTTTTAAAAGCTCTCTCATTCTGAGCACATAAAAAGGTTGACCTCTGTGATAAAGCCCGTGTTTTCTCATCTGAAAGCCCTGACTCTAAAGGCCTCATCTTGTGGTCCTGTGCTGTGGTCAGAGATCATTGTCAAATCCTACTTGGCCCTACAAGCATCTGCTGTCAGAGAAGGCATCTTGGGCAGAGCGTGCCTCCTCCATCTAACGTCTCTAATACAGCATTGATCAATAGCCTCAATTTCTGAAGAAAGTAATTTCTTCTGACATAATTGGGCACTGAGCCAGCAGCACTAATGAAAGACAAGCACAGAGCTGCTAGTTGGCTTTTTTTTTTCATTTCTGGTTTTTGTTCTTAGTGCTTAACAAGGAGCAGCCACAGCCTGACAAGAAGCTGAAGGAACAACTCTCCCACCTCTTTCTCCAGAGAGGGTCCAAGTGCCAGGGCATTAAAAACTCCACATACTCTAAGGAAATGTAATCCTTGTCCTTATTACAGCAGAAGCAGAAAGACAGAAAATGTACCTCCAAGGATCTCCTGAGACTTTGTGAAGATACAAAACTTTGATGTCATAAATCTACTCCTTCTAGAATAACGTCTTTTCATATATTTGGCAGACAAGGTATTAGTGGCCCAGATTAGAACCAAATGCAAAATATTCCTCAGCAAACTATGTTAAAAGAGCATTGAAAAGTTGCCACTATCTCACAGAAACCTTTGATGTGTATTATGTCTGGGTACAGTATTACTTCTATGGTATACATTTTTCTGTTCCCATTTAAGTGCAGCATTTAAGTGGACAAGGGATATTTGCTTACAAGGTAGGAACTTTATATTTAAAAAGAAACCAGCTCTTGAAATCATAAGCTGCTGTATGTGACATCATAGCTGACTGCAATGGAAAATACTGTGCTGTGACAAATATAGGATTATGATTTCATTAAGATCTTGCATTCATATAAATGTCTTAATAGTAAAAAACTAAGGGGAGGAAAATAAATCTCAGAAAACAATATATAATTAGAAATAATCTTCAAAGTAATTGTTCCTAAAAGAATCCCTGTTTAAAGTCCAGCAGCTTTTTAAGAGGTAGATTTTTTGATTCTTTGTCAGCAGCACTTAGCAAATGGTGGTAGAAGCTAGCCCTGTAAGTTAAATCCACATAGAAAATTGCTGCATATAGACCAGAAGCACAGTCTGGTGATTATGGCACAATCAGAAATAACTACATTGTACTGCGAGGGTGTTGGTCTTCTGTGGACATTACACCTGTTGATATTTACATGCTAGACCCTGCAGCATTTTGAGACCAAATTTAATTACACTTGTAAAACTGTCTATGGTCATTAACTGGAGAATCAGAAATAAAGAATATATAAGTGGGTGGGAAGGATCATCAGGGAAGTTTTAAGTCTTATCCAAAAATGCATTGCTGGGAGGGAAGTTAAGGAAAGCTTCAACTTAAAAAGCCTAATTTCATGGATAACTTCCATGCACAAAGTTATCAGAGATATGCCCCTTCAAGCACTTAAGTCCAATGTTTTTTCATGATATACTCAAAATCCTTGCTCAGTGTCTACCTAGGGGTCTATGAGTGTACAGACAAAGCCAGCATGCGTTCACGAAGGAAGAGTCATGCCTTACTAAATATTCTTTTATGTGTAGATTGGGGGAAAAGACGCAGAATTGCAACCCAGCAGAAAGGCGTTTTTGGTTGATGGTAAGCACAACACAAGTCAACAATGTGTTGTGGTAGCCAAAAGGGTCATAAAATAGCATTAAAATATTAAAATTTGTCCAAAGGAGGGCGGCAAACGTCGGTGAAAAGACTGCAAGGCATGACTAATAAGGAGAGGGTGAAGATACTTGGCTTGTTCATCTTAGAGAAGACCTAACTTGCTATCTAAATATTCCTCATGATGGGAAGAGGTGGAAGTGGGAGAGTGGAGTGCTGATCTCTCTCTCAGGTATAGGATGGTGATAGGATGCAAGGGAATGGCTTAAAGCTCGCATCCATTCCTGATGTTTCCTGATGGCTAAGTAAGGTTGCCCTCCACTTAGTCTCAAGCTTTCTGCTTTAGGCTAAGTTCATCCCTGTGAATGACAGCCTTAAGCACAAACCTGTATCACTGCATACGATCACAACATGAAATCTTCAGTTTTACATTACCAATGGATATTGAATCATTACACCTCACAGTACAAAATTACCCCACAATCCAGACTGAGTGACCATATTCGTTCAAGGAAAGGGTAGCTGAAATGATGTTGCTCACGCTGCATGGCTTTTATCAACAGAAATTTATGAGGGTCATAAACCAGCCTTATTCCAGCTAGTTCCTCTTGAGTTCAAACCTTCCTGATGTTTATTATGTTTTCTGTACCAGAGCTAAAGGATATGAACATTAGTGGCTTTGCTTTAGGCAGGTGGGTCTCTTCTGGACACAATGTCAGGTTAATGATATAATTTATTTTTTATCATGGATCACATCCATGTGTCATTAGCTATACTGGCAATCCCAACAACTTTAACTTAAATGAAATAAGATGGGCAAGATTTGACCCTGTATAAATGTTTATGGAGTAGATACAATTAAGTAATGAAAAAGTATGAGGAATATTCAGCATCCTACTGTCATAACCACAGCGGGGGAAAATCTCATATGAACTATGCTGATAATTGCAGTCATTGTCAATCAAAACCTCAGTCAGTAGTAACTGCCTTCCAGACTGGAATAAGCAAATGTGTGATCCCAACTATGTGTCCAAGACAAGCAGGTTTGAAAGCAAACTAACAGGACAGTGTTTGTGCCGCTTTACAGACTGCATTGCGTATGCAGTTTTCAAAGAGTAACACATTCACCAAGGCTCAGCCCAGCATTGTTCATGAGCACTCATCAATTGAAGAATTAAAATACACAGAGAAAATAATCAGAAAAAAATCTAGGGCATACAGTTTTAAAAGTCAAGCAAAGTATTTGGACTCCCGTCTTTGAGGAAATACATGCTATTGAAAAGTCTTACAGCTATACATTGTTTGACATCCTTCTAAGATATTATGCACCAGAAAACAGACTGGGCTATCTGCATAAAATGCTATGGAACCAGACTGTAAAGTATGATATAGATATCACTATATTATTTTTATCCTATATTTAATAATAAAAGAATTATTCTAAATTAAATACTTTTACTTTTAAATACTATGTTTATCGCTTTCCTGTTTGCAATATGTTATTTCCAAATGTGAAAGTATATTGCTTATTTCATTTTATGTGGTCTGAACTGCTCATCCATACTCCTGACTGTTTTCTGGAGTACATGGAGATGTATTACCATAGATAACAACCAGTGATTCTTTGCAAAGGGATGTTGTTAACAGAATTACCTATATTAATATTATACTTGGGAGAAGTCTGGTGGCAAAACCAGTAGTAAAACTGAAAAAGCTTCAAGACATAGATGAGGTTAAATATTTGCATCTTCAAGGATCAGAGCTTACATGTTGCTAATGCCACAAACATGCTGATACTTATCTTCCTGAAGTCTTCCAGTTAATTCAAGTTGTGTTCCTTCCAAATCACATCTGTGCTTACAACTTCAGAGTCTTCCCACATGAAATGTGCTAATATCTCTGGCTACTAAAAGATTCAGGCTAGTCACCTGATTCCCACAGACAACCTGATCCTTCCCCCACTAACTTTCTGTAATTTCATCCCATGTCCTTTTGTCTACATCTGCTAACATCACTATTCATTTTCTCAGTGAGTATGCCCTGTCCTGTAAGAGTTTGGAACATGCAAAATCACCTTTCCTTACTCATCTAATGAGAGAGAAGACCTAGTATGGCACAGAATTATTCTGCTATACATAATTCATTTTTGCTTCCAGCAGAGCTTGTAGGTAAAGGAACACAGTGTTGGCTTGCTGGTTGGTTAAGGGGATGTTAAGAAAAATGTTTCCAAACCTTCAAAGTGATTCAATTCTGAAATGAGCCAGTGCTTGGATAAATCACATGAGTGGAGTATTGATCTAGCTAGCTCATTAAAGGAAGTTGAGGAAAAAGCAAGGAGTTGTTAAATTTTATGTCAATAATACTTTTTCTAAAGTTCTGGAAAAGGCAAGAAGCAGATTTGTTGAATGTCTCGGGGTGAAAATACGAGAGAAAAGAGAAGGTCAGAGGTTATACAATAATATAGATCTACTGTACACTAGATCATTGTAAGCAGGAAGGAGATGAGGCTTCTTCTATTCACCAATTGACAAAAGTATTCAAGGGTTAGGACTGTACCCCTATCTGTTGAAAACCAGGTTAAAAGGCAAGATTTGCACAGCACTGAAAGCAGTATTGTATGAAAACACTGATTAAGTATTCTGGGCTCCTTCTAGTTTTAACAGGAAAGAACTTCTTAGGGCAGAAATGTAATTAGAATGAAATAATCGCAAAGGAATAGAGTTCATCATTCTAAAGAATACAGGGCATGAGTATAACTGAATAAGAATACTGAATACCAGTACAACAAAATTCAATAAAGGGAGACAGATGAGGAAAGACATGAAGACAAAGCATTTACTCATTTTCCTCCTTCACTTTTCAGCAAAAATGCCCACTCTGATCTGTGATCAGGAATGTAACAGTCAGGGAATAAGTGTTGACCAGAACAGAGAAAAGAGGTAAAAATATTTAGATAATGTAGAAGTTTTCAAGTTGCCTAAAGGAATTTGTCCCTGACTGCTTAAGGAGCTAGCCAAAGCAGTTTCTAGACACTGTATATTTTGGAGAACACTGAAGGAAGTACGAACATGAAGAGCTCTGGAAAAGGACAAGCATATTACTTATCTCTGAAATGAGCTGAAGGGACAGACCTGCCAGTCCAATTTTTGGAATTATATTGACACTACAGTAAGTGATTAAACCATCAATTTTATGAAGATGCAAAGGATGATAAAGTAATTATTATTAAAAAAAAAAAAAAAGCCAAAGCAAATTTGCCAAGATTAAATTACATTAACCTGGACAAACTTCCTTTTTTGACAGGATAAATGGCTTACTTTTTATGGGAAACATTAAGTACAATATCCTTTGACTTCTGTAAAAGCTTACTTTCTCAGAAGCAAATGAATGTGAGCTTAAACCTGCTGAACAGTGGTAGTTGAAAAGTATTGAAAAAAGATCTGCCTGGAAAGACATCTGAAGTACGGTGCCTGTCTCAGCAGAACAGCAATTAACAGGCATCAACTCCTGAGACCCAGCAAAAGATCGGTGTCCTTTTAGCATGTACAGTATAAAAAGAAACATCCCATGTTAAAGCCTAAATTTGTCTCATCTGTGACCAGGGACAGGGATGTCAGAACATCACGTAGAGCTCCACAGTCTCATTCCTCTAAGTCTAGGTTTTGGCCAATGCTTTAGCAGTGACCACAAACTGAAATTCCATTCTATAACCCTCACAACTGCTTGATGAATGAAAACAAACAACAAACTATTTCTCAGTTTTAATAGCTTAATGTGAGGCTGTTTTAGTGATACAATAGTCTGCATGCTGCCTTCCTTCACAACCAAACTCAAGTCAGTGACAATAACAACTGCAGAGAGCAATATTTGGTCCTGTAACTATTGGTCACCAAAAATAATGCCTTTCAGTTTGAGCGCTACCACTAGCTGTGGTGAAGACACAAAGACACCTCTGTCCCAGAAATTATGTAGGACTGTAAGAGGTGTACCCTGGACCATGTGCCATGTGCACCAAGAATGCTTTGTGATCACCTCTGCAGGGAGATGTCATTGTCGCTTTCCGAAGTTGCCTGAAACAGGTGGTAAAATCATAACCCCGAATGGCGGCACACATGAAACTAAAATGCAGAGGTGGGAGATGAAGAATGATGTTTTGGCAGGAAAGCAGGGGAATAACTATCAGTGAATAAAGTAATACTTATTCCTAGACCACACACTCACAGCAGTCAGGGGGTGAGTGTCATATTCCTGCCTTAAACTTCAACTCTAGCTAAATGGGAATGAACCCACTTCCATCTCCAACACCTACAAAATCACCTGAGACTTTCCACATAAACAGTCATTGCTCCAGAAAGGCAGAATGATTTCTTTACTGTTGCTATTTAAGGGGAAAACCTTGCAGTTAATTTCATTCTTCTGTACTCTATCTGATGTACATCTCCCTCTGCTTAGACTTGCAAGATACGTTGGTATAGACTCATTATGAATGGAGGTTTTTATGGGCTTTGGAATATCTTTTTTTAAATACCACTGAATAGGTTTTCAACATGTGTCTCCAGGTGTTAGAACTGTGTTTACAGGCAGTCTCCTGCTGCTAAAAGACTATTTCAGCCTGGAAAATCCCTGCAGGTATTAACAAGCTTTCTTCCTCCTTTTTAACCAGCAACAGGAATAAAAAAAAAACCATCAGATTTATTTAGACAGGACGCCCTTATTTAAAGTGATAGCAAATTCAGGAATGACTTGAGTCTATCATGCATTTCTGAGATCTTATCTCTTTTATTTTTTCTTGAAGGAATAATTTCAAGGTTTGACATAAACCAACCACATTATAATCCAATGATTTGATGTTTGTGACTTTATAGGAACTGCTTTGGTGAAAACAGTAACTAAGGCTTTTTCTTTCATCTTCCTTTTAGCTGCAAGAACTTGTTCTGCTGAGTCAGTGCAATTCTACCCAGTATTAATTTTTCTGGACTCTCAGTGTCACCAGATAAAAAAAAAACAAAAAAACCAAAACCAAAACAGCTTAAACATTCATAGTTAAAGCTGCTGGCAAATGCCTTTCTTTCTCCCCTTCCCTCGCAGCAAAGGTTGACTTGTAAAGGTCTGCATTGACTTGTAAAGGTCTATTGACTTGTAAAGGTCTGCAACTTTAAGTATTGGATGACTGGGCTGAGAAGAGCAGTCCATCTCCTCCCAGATTCTCCCCCATGGTTCTCAAAAGCCAGTTGCCCAAGCTAGCAGCCTTAGATATCCAGCAAACAAAAAGAGGATGCATGTGCTTGGAGAGATGAATGAGTTTGGTAAAGAAAAAACCTTTAGTTACAAAAGGTTTGGAGATCATTAGAGGTATGAGAAGAAATAACACTTCAGAACTATGATCAGGAAATTGATATATGATGTGCCTGAAGAAACACGTAACAAAGCCTTGAAAAGGTTCTAAACAATCAGATCAGCCGTAGTGGCCTCTGTCAGGGCTTTCTGGCCCTTACTCAGATTTATTTCAGAAGCAATCCCTCCAGGATAGGTTTATCTATTGATCTCTAAGGGTGGTTTTATTTCTCCTTTCAACTGGTCCAAATTGTATCACTTCCCTTCACTTTTGATGAATGACTGTCGACATGACTCTCTATAGAAAAAGGTTGGTTGTAATTTACTAAAAGAGGGGAGATCAACAGGTGGCTTAGCTCTCAATGAGAGGATGGAGAACTTTCATTCTTGTATTTTTTTAAGCTAGATAAATTAAGCAAGAAAGTTGAGAGAAACATCTCCCCCATGTCCATACGAGATAACCCATGAGTCCTGAAGTAACATTTTCAGAAATTATTTCAATTATCTGTTTTTAGTTCAATTGTGAAACTGCAACCCAACTATTTTTCAGCATGCCACAGCAGCCATACAAAACCTACAACATGACCACAGTTGTGAATTTTGAGAAATTAGAAACAAGCAGTTCTTTTTTGAATGCGGTTTTTTTAGATGGAAATTATAAGATCTGAACCAGCAAATTAATGCTCAGACAACTCTCACCCACACCGAAATGAAGGGGAGGCAGACCTGAAAACGACTGGAATAGCAAGCTCTTAGAGCTTTTATAATTGTGTTACTTCTATGCAGTATCTCTGTAAATAAACCAGTTTATTAAGTTTGAAGGTATGGGAGAAGGTTTGAGATACACAACCTCCCGGATCTATAATATAATGATAAAAGTCATTATAGCCCTGAAGCTGGCTCAATTTTATTTGTCCCAGTAACTAGGCTGAAGGCCAGCTCTTACACTAGAGAGTGCTTAACAACCTTTCTCCCACTGGCAGGTTGCATGCAGTGGCTGATCATTTTGAACTTTCCTGATTTCAGTACTTTCCTTCACCTCTCAACCTTTCCCAGCGAGCAATGATAATTTTAGATGCCTTTGTGTCATCTGGAATAAGCAGACATCGCAGGTCCTTTAAAAAAAAAAAACACAGGCATTCACAGTAGTTAAAACAAGATGTATGAAATTCAAATGTCAAGGAAAATTAATTCTTTTGTAGCTTGTCTCGGCAGAGGCAAACTTTATGCTGCTTTACATCTTAAAACACAAGCTTCCTTTAAAGTCTGCTGCATTTCCTCTAATGACGTAAAAAAAGCTCAGTGCACATTCTGGGACCTTTCTACTGTGCCTGGGATGAGCTTAAACATATCCAGATGCTCTTTATTAGTTTACTTCAGGGGATCTTTCACAGCTGGGTTAAACCAGATTTACATATGTTTGGCTGAATATGCATGATTTTAGGGCTCCAGAGAAGTTGTTGTAGCCTGCAAAGTCGATCTCTCATCTTCACAGCTCCCATTTCACTGCATGGAGCTACTCTGATGGTGCAGAACAAATGCTGAGATTTTGTTGGGTTTTTTTCTTTTTTTTTTCCCCTGCTGTGGGCATTGTGTATTCTGGGCAGCGCAGTGCCTTTCTGGAAGCAGTTTTTATGAACGGTGTCAAGGAAAGAGAAGCTGTCACTGAGAAATTCTGTGGCTTTTCCTCTCCTTTTTTACAGCCTGTTTTGAACTATGGCCTTTCTGTACAACAGGGAAAAGTGAATTTCACTGAATGTCAACATAAGCAGCTCTGCTTAGCAGGCTGAAGCTCAAAGCAGCCTTAACTGGGGTTAAATTTCAAACACTGCATACAAACTAAAAGCAAAACCTGTTTCCACACCAGCTCTGATCTTCTTTAAAAAGTAAAAAATGAAAATGCTAGTTTTGAGTCACTAGTGTGACTGAACACATTACAGCCGAACTAACAAAAGAGCCATCTATTAGACATCCAAGACATTCAGATAAGAAGAATATAACCTACATATCCTATTCTACAAGGTCTCTGGAAATTATTATTAAACTGTTGAACAACTATGTGACCAAGCCAGCTATGTTTACTCATGCACACAGACTGTATTTCTTAGGGATAGCCTTCTGCCCACAGCTGGGTTGCTGGTGCATGTTAGGAACGTGGCTGGACCCCACATTAGGTCTGCTTTTACACAGAGGAAGGATGAAACTTCTTCTGTCATTAAAATGTTGGCATAGTACATTTTCTGATGGAAAGCAAACACTGTGGATTAACTCTTCATTTCTCCTACACTCATGAACACTGCAGGTGTAGTCAAAATCCTGGACTTAGGAATTAAAACATGCCCCCATTGATCAATAAAAGACAAGACTGCTTCTTCTAGAAATATTTGCAGCACTGATGCTGTAGGCAAAATATAGCTTATACATGTCTGGTGTTAGGTCTACAATTTCCCTCTGTATATCTTCATTATAGCTTCATGTGCCTTTGAATACATTTAAATGACTGAGGAATTGCGATGAGTTTGAAACACTGGCCATAACAGTCAGCAAGACTAATGTTACTCGTAGGTTGTTCGTTTTTTTTAATGTATCTCATGACTCTTTCAATATAAATACCAGAAGCCTTCTTCCCTCTCAATAACATTCACTCAAATCCGCAACATCTCCAGTAAAGCAAGCAGGGTTACTCCAGCTACATCTTGAGGTAAAACACAGCATCTCTCTGATGACCTTCTCCTGGTACTACTGTCATCTCTCCAGTGGTGGCTTCCTTCATCCATTTTTCTGTCTGTCAAATTTATAGTTCTCTGCATTTCTTGACCTGGTTTTTTTTTCCTTTTATTCACACACCCTGCCCCCCCAGCCCCCACCCCACACTTCGCAGGCATTGCATGTACATTTACATAACTTCATCAATGTTTCTTGTTTGTGTACTTTTTAATGTGCAAGTGATTACTCCGGCCAGTCTGCTTCCCTGGATGAGATGAACCTGTAGCTACATCTCAGAGGATATACTTTAGCAAGGAAGTGCCTGACCCAGCTCCAAGAAGGTTGTCCTGGGCCCAGCAGCAATCTAGCCACAGTAGCACATGCAGACCATTGTCCTCTCTAATATACATCCAAAGCCCATCCAGACACCCTCTTGATTGTCCAGCAGCAGGCCAGGCAGAAATACCTGTATACCTGTTTATCACACACCTCGCCAGAAGAGGTGTTTCTGCAATAAAACTACTCCTCCAACTTCCACTCAGTTCTGGTACTGGATCAAATCTCCTTTTTTCTGCATTTACTGTAGTGCATGTTCAGTTTCTGCTCATGCCCTTCCTTTAAGCCAGTGTTTTCCACTGCTGCAGGCAAATCAGGCAGCTTGCATAGTGCGTTAATCAACATGAAGATAGGTGCTGTAACAAGGAATATGACTGGCTTTTTTCATATTTGTAGACTAGCTCTCAAGATATGTTTACTGATCTACAGATACACAAATTTCCATGTGAGAGGTTAAAGCCTCATTTTTTCCCTAGCATTGGGACCCTAAAAATTTTATCACAATCTCTTTTCTCTCAGTAATATATATTTATTCTCTTTCCTTCTTTCTAAACACATTGTAGTTGAGACCAAACCATTTGTGGAAGCAGAGCTGATTTTATCACGTTGTCTTGCCACGAGCAAGTAAAGATAAACTGTATTGTCTTTTCAGGTCTCATGCTGGGTATATGAAATTAACACTGATTTGGTAGGAGGAATTTAGTTCAATGAGTGAGAACTGCACACTGAGATATACAAATCCCCTTGGGTAAGGAAAATGAATTGGTCTTACTGGATGAGTGCTTCAGGGCATTGCCTGTGGCTTGGTCATATGTAGACGAAAAGCATATAAAGTGTTGCAGGACTGTAAGACCTCTTTAAGACACTGAATAGAGACTAGTGTTTTGTACAGATAAAGCCAAGTGCTATCTGCAAAAAAAAAGAGCAGTGCTCTTTATATTCTTTATTATGAGCTGTGATGGCCCAAACCTCTGGGCAGGCTCTGTGGTGAATGCAAGAAGTTCAGTGGGGAGAGTGGGCAGAAGAAGGGACAGAGGGCACCCCTCCTTTGAGAGCCTCTGATTGGGACTCATTCAGCAATGAGTACACATAAAGAATTGTTGAACTGTTTGATGGGAGCTATAAGCTGGTAGCAGGAATTAAATTTCTCCAGTGCTGACCACAGGCTCAGAGAAACTCCCAATGGCCTTTTCTGCACCATATGACAAGACCGCTTCTGTTAGCTTCTTCAAAAACAAGCGGTGCTCAGTGTTTATCCAGTGTTATGGCTCTGTCTCACTTACCCTGCTTGCTGCCAAGCCAGAATTCAGTAGTTTTTCTGATTTAAAGAATAAGGAAACACCTGGAAAATAGGTGCTTCTCAAAAGGCTTTTGGAATTATTTTAACGAAGGCTTCAGCATGCTGCTCCTCAGGAAGTGTTTCTGTGCACACTTAAATTCCTTGTCTGTGCTGGTACTGTTTATTAATTACAGATCTTTCAGGATCTCCAAAAAAAACCCCTCTGTTTCTTTCTACAAGAACATGATAGTGCGTAACAGTAGCTTTGTAGGGTGTTAAAAATGTACCTGCTTCTCCTCCTTTTTTTTTAACAGCTGTTCTTTTATTTTCTATCACAATTGTGGGTAAGATGGGACGGAGCACGAACAAGATAGCATAGTATTGACAGCATGCAGCTGGTGTTATTTTCCAATTAAAAAAATCCTTGTTGGGTCTATGAAAGAACTGTCTAGTTTACGCCCAGTTGTGATAATGCTATCAAGCTGCACCTTCATCTGACATTTTATTTCACAGAAGATAGCAGTCTTTTGTTTGCTGGTGGGAGAACTACAGTTTAATATCCAGGGCTAACCACTTTGTAGACGTGGGAGGCTGGAACTGGTCTGGAGGCTGTCAGCTGGGACTCACTATTTCAGAGTATTACAGGTATTCTTCCCAGCCAACACAAAGCTGGTGATGAATGTGCTGTTAGCCATTTCCAAATGTTTGCTATATTGTACAGCTGTGCCACAAATGCCTCTTAATGCTTCCTGAGAAACTTCCCTATAAACTGCCCTAAGCTCTTCTAATGCCAATGGAGCTGTTAAAATCTACTTCAGCGGGGACTCTGACTTATTCTGATCTACTGGGGCAGGGAGGGCTGTCAGACTATCAGCTGGTGGTTAAAGTGCTTATCAGTCACAGCACCAATGTTCAATGTACATGGAGTTGTCGGTGTATTTAGTTGCCTAATTGTGACAAGTCTCTTCTGGGTATGAGGGACTGAGATTTTTCAGAAACTTACAGCTTGGCAAATGAAGCTCTTTTTTCTCTCATGGGGATGTCAGGATGTACATTTTCGATATAATGGTAAATTTGCACTATCTACTTCAAAACTTCTCAGTAAGATGCCCTTAAGGCTTTTTTTTTTGTAACATGAGAATAACAACATATTTTTCCCTATCCTCTTCCTCAGCTACTGGCACAGAAAATCTTGGAACACGTGACTAAAATCTAGCAAAAGTCATAGCAACAGTAATCGGATACCAAAGACGACAGTATCTCACTAAATGACTATTAAAGAGCTTGAAGTAACACCTGCCTAAACTAAGGATATTCATAGGAATGACAATTTTCTGAATGTGGCAACATTTGTTATCTGTATTGAATGTTCAATAAAATTAACATGGCAAAATCTAAATTATGCCCTCTCCAAGTTTTTCTTTTTTTAAATTAACTGCATGCTGTTAATTAGTAAGCACCAACCCATACTGACATGAAGAATTAAGCTTGCCTTTTTTACAATTTTAAAGAAAACAAAGAAAAAAAAGGAAAAAAGAGTCAGTAAGGATCCTTCCTAGTTACCGTAAGGGATCTTGATACCATTCACTAGAAGATTATCTATGTAAAAAGAATGTAGGTGGTGTTTTGCACAGAGGCATGTAATTAAACAGTTCACAGTCCACAGATCATATTAAAGTGCTCTGAACCAGGACTGTCAACATTTAGCCTGCTGTAAAATTACTACAGGACAACCTACCTATTAATTAATACAATTATTGAAACGAGGCATATCCTATATGAGAAAAAGGAATTATTCTAATATATTTAACAGCATATTGGCATGTTAGTTGTACACTGGCATTATCTTAACACCAAAAGGCACTTTAAGTGTCTTTCAGCTACTAGATTTTCTGCTCTTGAATCCCTTAAAATTTCAAAGCTGTTTCAGAAATACCTATTTTAAAGGGTTAGGTCTCCCTCCCAATTCAACATCTTTGTATGGCACAACGTAGAGACCCCAATACTCAACATAAGCACCAAAAAAATGAAACTGGGTGTTACTTAACATCCTGTCCACCAAGTATGCTTTTCTATTTCCAGAGTAGTGGCTCTGTGGGGCCAGTGTACCCTACATTTAATTTCCCAGCCCCTGATAAATATGTCAGTGCTACAAGGGTCACACAAGAGCACGAGGCAGACTGTGTTCCTCAACCAAGCTGTCCTCACCAGGTGACTGTGGATGAATGCAGCTGGGGATCTTGTCCACCACACAATAGCTCTAATGCCCTGAACCCTGAGCAGCTGCCTTGACAAATTAGAGGTGGCCTCTTTTATTGAAAAAGCAGATCAAGGTCCTGAGGCAATGACAGTTTTCCTCTGTTTTAGTAAGACAAGCTTCTACTGCTCATCGCAGCCTGGAAATGGATGGCCTGACTTCAAATCCATGCAGACGGACAATTATGGGTCAAGGATACCTGCTGTTTCCTGCAGCCACATGTGACATTTGATGAGTTCTATTTTAAACTTCACCCTTCTTTTATTTGTAGGATCCAGTAATTTGGGGACAGAAAATCTCTGTTGATAGTTTTCATAACCAAGAGTTGCACACTGACACAATCTCTTCTATTACTAATGATATCTTTTTTTGGCTACTAAATGGCAAATGACTCTTGGTTCTTATCTTGCCACTCATGCTTCCACTACTGCTAGTTAAGACTGAAGTCTGTCCGCTTAGTGAAATGTACAAACATTTTGATTTCTGAATTTGAAGTTTGTGCTAGTGATGAAGTACAGGCATTATTTTAGGTGTGGCATAGGCAGTTGGTGTGTGTTGGAATGTATGCCCTCCATTATTTTGATTTCCTCATCCTTGCCATCTTTTGCAGTGAAAACTGTTCCTCCCCTTGCACTTTCAGAAGGTTATAGAAAATCTGTAACTAAATGAGCTGGGGTTTTTCATGTGAGGTTTCAAATGAAGATTTAGTCACAGAAAAGACACACTAAATCACTGCCCTATATTAAATTAAAATCCCTATTTTTTATTAAAATTGGCTTAAAGAAGCAGTTCTGCCCAGGACCTTAATTTCTGTCATCTTTTCTGCATACCTTGTCTCCTCTCTATCTCTTTGCTATTGTTCTCACAGAAACTTCCAAAAACATAATGAAAAACAAGTCTGAAGAAAGTCTGCTGTCAGAAACATCCTTCCAGCATTCTTCTTTCATCAATTTTATATACAATTTCCATTTTATTAATTAGCGTCTAGTTTTCTGCTGCCACTGTGTGAACTTGAGGATGCAATCTGAGATGACTAGCTCTCTCTAGCCCTTGGAACAGACAGCTTGTACATGCAAGACAGAACAGAGGAAGGATCAGTGTCATTCCTCTGGACAAGTCTGGTGAGTTCCCTTAATCCTGGCTGCACAGCCCTCTGGTATGTCACAGGATACCAGCCACTCCAGCGTGGTGAGGTCGTCAATCTCCTGGCATGTTTGATAGTTATTAGCCTGGTCTGGTGACACAGGCATTTGGCCATTAAAAACTCTGCTGAGAAATTTGGTCCTATTTAACTGCTAAAAATGGCTTTCNTCTATAAGGCTTTGTTTAGCATAGAGTCATCCAACCAACCTCTGTTTAAATCCTAATGGGAAAAGTAAGTAGGTTTTAATCTAGATGTGGATCTATAAAAGTTTAAACAGACTAAGTCTCGTGTCATTTTGTCTCGTGTAGGTGAAATCCCTTTGTGAAGCACTACAGCTCCAAGTAACCACACCTCTCACTTCAAATCTCAGACAAGTGCTAGAGAATCATAGACAGAATCAGGGCAAATTCCCTACTCTCTTTCTCACAGCACTCTTTTTTACTAGACTGTGGGCAAAAAGACTAAAAAGTATATGGAACAAAGGAACCAGTCTGATTCGATCTTCATTGTTTCCTCAGCACTCAAAACTGTTAGTGAACTGCAAAGTACTTGCAATCTGCTTTATGTTCATGTGTACAACAGTTTCAGACACAGGAAAGAAAAGCAATGTAGCTTCCTCCCAGGCACACATCTTTGAGTATATTGCTCTTCACAAGCCCCATCCAGGCTGAACTGACTACAGTGCAATTCCTTCTCCCAGTAGCCTAATGGGAGAAGCTAACACATTTTTTAGGATCAGTCAACTCCTGACAGTGCCAGGATGATGATACGGATCAAATATAGAGTATTTGCTTCACCTTGAAAATCCAAGCCCTACCCCTCAGACCTGCAAACATAGACTCAAAAGTTTTGACAAATTTTGTGTCACTTTAAACCCTCTTCTGAATTACTACAGAATGCCAGCAAGATAATAATAACTTTTCTCTGCTTCCTCTGATAATAATTAAAAAAAAAAAAAGGCTTTGAATCTTTTAAATCTTTGCACATACTAGCATAAAACAATATTTTTGTGCAAAAACCATACTCTCCAAATGTATTTCCTGGTGCAAAACTCAGCCCTCCCATGCTGAACGCTGTTTGTTTAATTTATGCAAAAAAGAGTCAGAGCTTTGCTTTGCCACAGATTTGGTTTTTCTCTTGTTTCGTGTCTACTTGTAAAGTATCTTGTTAAATCAGCACTTTACACTCTTTATCNGGCTTTCTGGTATTTATCTGGTACAGGGCTAAAATGGTACTTCACAGCAGGTTTGCCGTGATTAGTCTCAGACATTCAGGTCCCAGACAAGTTGCTCATTAGAGCTATTCTAGACGTATACAGGACTGTTTGTTTGTTAAAATAAAATAATAAAGAAAAAAAATTTCTTTTTTTTAGTATTTTGCCCAAGCAACAAGTATATGTGATGAATGCAAACAGCCCCCCTCTCCTCNAAGTCTCGTGTCATTTTGTCTCGTGTAGGTGAAATCCCTTTGTGAAGCACTACAGCTCCAAGTAACCACACCTCTCACTTCAAATCTCAGACAAGTGCTAGAGAATCATAGACAGAATCAGGGCAAATTCCCTACTCTCTTTCTCACAGCACTCTTTTTTACTAGACTGTGGGCAAAAAGACTAAAAAGTATATGGAACAAAGGAACCAGTCTGATTCGATCTTCATTGTTTCCTCAGCACTCAAAACTGTTAGTGAACTGCAAAGTACTTGCAATCTGCTTTATGTTCATGTGTACAACAGTTTCAGACACAGGAAAGAAAAGCAATGTAGCTTCCTCCCAGGCACACATCTTTGAGTATATTGCTCTTCACAAGCCCCATCCAGGCTGAACTGACTACAGTGCAATTCCTTCTCCCAGTAGCCTAATGGGAGAAGCTAACACATTTTTTAGGATCAGTCAACTCCTGACAGTGCCAGGATGATGATACGGATCAAATATAGAGTATTTGCTTCACCTTGAAAATCCAAGCCCTACCCCTCAGACCTGCAAACATAGACTCAAAAGTTTTGACAAATTTTGTGTCACTTTAAACCCTCTTCTGAATTACTACAGAATGCCAGCAAGATAATAATAACTTTTCTCTGCTTCCTCTGATAATAATTAAAAAAAAAAAAAGGCTTTGAATCTTTTAAATCTTTGCACATACTAGCATAAAACAATATTTTTGTGCAAAAACCATACTCTGCAAATGTATTTCCTGGTGCAAAACTCAGCCCTCCCATGCTGAACGCTGTTTGTTTAATTTATGCAAAAAAGAGTCAGAGCTTTGCTTTGCCACAGATTTGGTTTTTCTCTTGTTTCGTGTCTACTTGTAAAGTATCTTGTTAAATCAGCACTTTACACTCTTTATCATAACTGTACCTGAAGTTTCATATAATTCTGTCTCACTGCAGCAGAATCTGCCTGAACATTTGCAGACTCTCTGGAGACAAGCATTGTCAGCACTTGGCAAATCTTTCAAGTAGTGATAATCACAGTAAAATTTAGTAACACTGCCACTTGTGTACAATATGAAATACCTTCCGGAGTCAGGTTTTGAAATTAACAGCCCTTGGGCTCCCCAATAGCACAGCCCTCTCTGAACAGTGGAGTTTACTTGCTAATGATGTCTAATTCTGTACCAGAGGAAGGGCAGCAGTTATTATTAACAATAAAATAGAATCTACAACCTATAAAATAAGAGGTGCTACCAAACACTTTATCTACAGGAGCATTCTTCACATCCAAATACACCAGCAACGCTGTGAACAGTGGCCATCACATCCCACTTCTAATGAGCTTTTTACCATTGTTACATGGATATCGACAAAAGGCTTGTTAAGGAAAGGAGATACCACCTCATAGTCTTCATTTAGTGAGTGTTGAGACAAGTAAGAATACAAACATTAAGCCTGTTAACAGCAATACTACACTTTCTTCATTCAGTGCCCAGCTCAGCCACATCCACCTGAATACTGTGGAGAAGAAGCTGTAGCAGAACCGCGAAACTGTAAGCTCAATTTGCAACCAATTTATCAAAACTGTGATTAAAAGGCAGGCTCCAGGCATTTAGGGATCAAGAGACAAAACTGAGCAACTGGCTGCATTTGTGCTAATGAACTCAGGACTTGAAAAGCATGAGGCATTTCTGAAGGGAGGCAGGAAGGACAGGAGGCAGCAGAGAAGGGCAGCAGGGTAATGAGGGCCAAGACCAGCTACTCCTGAAGAAAATCACTTTGTTTTCTTCACATAGGCCTCTCTACGAGCATATGTGTCTACTCCCCACTTCGTTAGTAGGACCACTACAGAGAGACACAGCACTACGGCACTACTGGGGTGTAGAGGGTAAAGCCTTGGATTGCTCCACAGGAGGAGCTTCATGACTGCGGAGGGAAGGAGACCAAGTACAATGGCAGCAGGGAGGGAGGTTAGACGGCAAGGTTAGGGAAACTGTTTTGAAAGAGGTGAGAAGCAGACAATTAAATTAACACCAAAACACAGCAAGAAAGGAAATAAAACATAAACATATTCTCGAACATGTTTTTTTTTTTCTCTTTTCTTAATTTTTTGTCAGGGGAGGAGGTGGAGGAGGACATGGAAGAGGGGTGCAGTTTGCCCAATCAGAGCTGATTTCTTTTTTTTTTTTTCTGCAACCAGGAAGGGCAGATTCCTTAATGTCCAAAATGAAAATGCCAGTGGGATGGCAACACATAGTTCCCACTCTATGGGTTGCACTACACATTTTCATCTTGGCAAGAAACGTGATGTAGCTCAGAAACAACAATCCCAGGGTATATTTAGCTACTAAAGCTGTGGCACACAAATGTCACATTCCCATGATTCAACCCTTTTAAAGAACCCCCTCTTCACGCCCCCACAGATATTCCCCAAGATGCCTGCACTGAATTAAAAGTGAAGCATATGGATGGATGTGACATCATCAAAGCACCCATGTTACAGAAAAGAAAGCAGCAAGTGGATTCTGTACAATCAGTAAGTCATTTGTGAGGACAAGAAAGGGAAAAAAACCGCTGTCCAAAAGATTAGACACAACCAATGAAGAATAACACAAAGCACCTTGCAAAACAAAGAGAAAATGTAAAAAAAAAAAAAGAAAAAGTACTTTTTCTCTGTGAATGTGTGAGAGTAAAAGAAATCACAGCAAAAGTGAAAACAAAATCTTGATAAAAGGATAGTAACATTTTCTGATTTAATTTTGTGTAGGAACTCTTTCCGTTGCCCTTTTAAAACAACAAATCAATATTAGTTTTGGAGCCAACCAGCTCTGACTGGGCAAGGCAAGGAGTAACACCACACAAGTAGATGGTAATGGTAAACAACCATGCGGTCACCTCTGCCGCCATTGTTTTGATTGTGTGTAGACTGCTTCCAGCTTTGTCAACATTTATAATTAGGCACCAAAGAATGCATGATATTTAAATTACCCTATCAAGTGCTAATAAGGCTCTTTGGTAACCATCACTCCCTGGGGAGGGAACTATTGAATGTAAGCCACCTCATCAGTCAGTGAATTGAAGCGAAAATGATTAGAATCCAACAGCTATACATTTATTAATATTTTCACTGCATGCTCTTCTGAAAGCTGCTACTGGCATACAAGATGCTTTTAAGAGCTAGCTTTCCATCTATTAAGCATTGCTTCACAAAAGATTTGTGAAGTAGGGACCCACACATAACAAACAGTACCATTAAAGTGCATACACATCCCTGCATTCCTCTTGGAACAAAAAGGGCCAGATCTTCCACTATCAGTGGTTTCTGACACCACTTCCCTATTTGACACCAGCTGTTGGGTTCAAGGCTTTCTTCCTTCCTTCCTCATCAAATCTGTTTAACAACATCCCCTGCTCTCTGGGTGGAGAAGGATACCACTTACTTCAGAAGGGGGAACACTGGATTTTTCAAGAAATGTTCTTTTATCTCAAGCATTTTGAATACCAGGTGTTACAAACAGACTGGTGAGAAAAAGAAGCCAGCCTTATTTTGGGGCTTTTAGCATTACCACTGATTTATTGCTGAGAGGAAAGGCATGCTAGGTAAATCACATGCCGTCTTCTGAAGTGCATTCAGGTTTATCTGCCTTCCCTTCTCTACATAGGCGATACCCAGATAGCACTTTTCTGAATTGCCCTTCTACAGCTGGAGAGCAAGGGCTGAGGAATTAAAAAAATGAGGACGATATCTCAAACTGCACTTAAGTAGGAATGAGGAATCTGGGCTTTTGTCAATCCCTTACACCCTAAGTTATGGTTTTGAGTTTTATTATTGCAGCAGCTGCCTGAAATTTTCCACTGCTGTGGCTCAGCAGCTCACAGGTCTGCAGGGTGCAGAGAAGTTCTGTGCTTAACTCACATATAAGCCTGATCAGGTTTTAGAAATTCACTTTTTTGCTTTCAATTTGCAGTTATTCTCCCAAGATGTCTACAGGATCAAGCTCCAAAAAAAAATTGTTCCAACAGGAGCCACTTCTAAAACCCTCTTCAAGAAAGAGGAGCACATGGCATTTTTTCCCTTTTTTATAGGAAAAGCTAATTTCCTATAAAGCTGGGAGGTGGGAGACAAGTTCACACCCTCTGCCTGAGGGAATTCATATCTTCATATTCCATTTCCTGCCACCAAGCCTAAAAGCCAAGGCTACAAGATTAATGTTTGCCATGGCATCTCAGGAAATTTTACTGCATCTGCTGCCCAATGTGACTGGCCCCCTTAGCTGGAAAAGTGCTTCAGGCTTTGTCTCTGCTGGGCCAACCAGGTGACACCCATTGTTTTCATGGCAAAGAACTGTAAGGCTCTTGTGGTCAATGTTAGGGAGTTCAGTGAGAAATACAGATACCCCAGGACTGTGGGAGACACTGTATATTTGGGGCTGTTGTTAGAAACAGGCACTGAGTTCACATTCCAGGTGCAGACTGTTGTCAGCTCTGCTGAAGGCTGTTCTGCAATGGTAATATGCCCATTAACCCTGCTGAAGGTCTCCTCAGCCAGTGCAGGGAATTACAGATTCTCTGGGTCAAACAGAAGAAATATGTTTTAGTAACCTACTAGTTTGGACAGACAATGCAAAGCAGCAGGTCGGGAGGCCAGTACATTCTCCAGGAAAAGCTGATGCTTTTGTCTAATGAGTTTTTCATGTAAAATGCATGAACAATAGAGACTGGAATCCACATTTCAATTAATATTTTAAGTGTTTTATATCAAGTATTCATAAGAGACAGGACTGAAGCTCATGTGTGTTCTTTCCCCTGGTGAGTGCCCTAACCACTCAGCAAGTGAGTTCTACTCATACCCATCCTCCTTCTGGCCCACTGAGTACTTAATTAGTCCATGCAGAGCAAAACATCTTCAACACAGAAGAGATTGAAAGAAACGATCTAAGAACACCCTGGAGAAGAATAACAAGGACTCAGATCTCTCTAGGCAGTGGAGCTATTTGAACTTAAGTTCCCTTTTTACAAAGGAACCATTTTAACCTCTTTGAGACACAGATTAAAAGGAGCTGGGAGAATGATGTAGGGCTGAGACAGAATGAGGGGGCACCACCATCCTAACACAGCAGAAAATCTTCTTCCTCTCTAAGCATGTTCAAGTGGCAAATTTAGGCAATTCTCTGCCAAATTCTCTTTAGGTATAGCAAAGGGGGACTGGAGGCCAAAGAATAGGGCTGTCACTTTTTTTAGGCCCAAGTGTGCTTCAGCAAAGGGCTGAACACTGAAACGACACATAAATCCCAACTTTTTGGTGCTTTAAGAATGCAACACAGAATCTTTCCTCACCAGCAGTCACCTCCACATCTTTTAAAATACGCTAATGGCCCCCTCAGCCCTGACTCTCAAAAGTATTTAATACACAAGTCTCATTGAAGACTTAGGCCCAGTGGCTAGAGCTGACGTCTGCTTTACTTCAATGGTTAAACCAGAGCAGAGCTTCAGTATCTCTATCTGTCATCAAGAGAGAGAAATAACGTGGAACNCTGCATTGCCTTGGGAATTCAGACAAAAAGGCAATATAAAAGTGGAAGCTTAATAACAATGGGAAGCCACGGATATTCCTCTGCCAGGGACCAGTGCAGATTAAGTTTAAAGAGACCTAAATCCCTACTGTTTCCCTTCTTCCCGTACTCATGCACAACACACTCTGCAGAGGCATACAATTCTATTTGTTTTGTGTGGTTTCCTCAGTGAATTATGTAGGACTGAGTCTGAGATTGGCTGTTTAGTTTCAGGCTTTATGATAAGCTTTTAATTATAGCACAGGAGTTTCATTACATATTTCTCTGAGTCAGCTGGAAGCAGTTACACTTTAGTCCTCCCCTCCCTCCCTCCTCACCACAGGACGTCATTTCCAAGGCCTTACCCTTCTTGTCTTGATGATTATGGGATGAAACTGCCACATATGGATCTGTATTTTCAGGTGAACCAAGCGGATCCTTCCAATCCAGCATGCGTCCCCTAGCATCATAACCCTGTCGAGCGCGAGAGTCAGAAGTGGTGGTGCTTGGGACTAGGGAACTGGAGTGTCCTGTTTACATTATAAATACAGGTAGGGAAGACAAGTCTCATTAGTCACTTACCACGTTCCCTCACCACGCTCAGGAATGCACGCACTGCTCTGCATCCGTGATGGGCGAACGTCTTGTCTGAGGCTGAGCAATTTTTCAAAAGTCCTTCAAAGGCATGGCCTTGGGGGAAGGGGGAATCTGAACCTTCCAGGTCAGGGTGTGAGGAGGTGCACGCACGCCTCAGGCTGCCACTGAGCTGGTTGCTCTGTGCTATTACCCAGCAGAGCTAAATGCGGGGTGAGCACACTTCATCTGAGTCAAGCATCCTTTGGCTGGATTCAGCACACAGGCCTGACTGACACTGAAGTGTTGCCCCATGCTGTCTGGTGCTGGCTTTGTTAAAAACTGATTTTGAAAACAATTTCAACTAGGAGAATTTCTGATGCAGCTGAAACGGAAGGGGAATGACAGAAAAGCTACAAAACAATGGCATCAGTGGCTCTCTGCCTCATGCCCCCAGGGGAATGAAAGACTGCCCAGAACCGGCATGCTTCACCCTCTGGATGGGAAATGTGCAGGGCCCGTCAGGTGCGTGCACCCCCTTGCACCCTCACCATCAGTCCTGTCTGAGCATCTGTCCAAAACAGCTCTGAGGTAAGTGTGAAACCAGTCATAATTTCTGCTCAGTATGACAGTGAAGACGTCTTCTACGTGGGTCAGCCCAAGAAACAGTGATGCCAGCAGCTGCTGGACAGAGATCCCACATGCCTTTTTTCCATTACAATTACTCTAGACGTTGTTAGTGTTGTCCCAAACAAGGATGATGATCTTCTCCTCCTTGCCTATCAAATACATCCCAACAAACAGCATGTTCACAGGACATGCACCACTGGAAACACCACACAATTTTAACAGCAGTTTGGCTTCAACAAAAACATGTCTGTGGACTCATACAACCTTTACAACTAGATCCTGAGTAGTATGTCATCACCCAAAATACTTGGAGTGTACTGTCTCCGAAAGATGGCTCCAACCTGCACTTCCCAGTGGTCCAGGCTGCTCCATCACTGCTGGGCTGAGGACACCAAAATTCCATCCACACCACAACATTTTTACCTCAAAACTGCATACATCTCTGAAAGTTAATTTTTGGCACATACGCCAAAGTGAATTATTTTCAGCAGGACTGTGGGAGCTCTGGGACTGGTCAATTTGATGTAGTGCAACTGTATTTCTCCTTACCTACTTTCCTGAAAGAGCCTATCAAAAGAGGAGTTTCTGAAACATGCTCCAACACAATCTAACAAAATCGGATTATTCACAGACGGAATGGCAGATAACACTGTCTCTTCAGATAACACTGGACAGACTGACAGCAGCCCTTCTTTTTAAAAAAACAGCAAATTCATTTTCCTTACTTAGGTGTGCGTCCCCCTTAAGAGGAGTCCAATCACCAGGCTATAGACTGCCTTAGGTGGGACCCTCTCCCTGCCCCTTCACTGCTGAGAAAAATAATTTGAGACTCACTGGGGCAGAGATATAGTAACATGAAGAGCCCAAACTTAACGCTTTATGGAGAAGTCACAGAGATGGGCAGGTAGAGACTGTGCTTCTCTAGTTTATCTAACACTCAGTGGATAAGCATAAAGCTTTTGGAAGCAGCATCTCAAAACGGCTGTTTCACATGGCTCCTAAAACTGTCCATCCCCAGCTCCCCCAAATGCAGAGAGGGCTGATGAACCTAGGTTCCCAGTTCCACTCCAGCAATCAAAAATCTAAATGTTAGCCACCAGTGCTCCCAAGCTTTTAGATGCACCCATGTGCTTTGTTTTATCCAGCCCTTTCACCGCTTTCATGGTGTTGTATTACTGATGAAGTCAGCAAAAAAGCTGCAGCTTCTATTAAGATGCTGCTATGATTTAAAGAACTCCTACTGAATATTAATAGAGGAAGAAAATGTCTGTGTTCCTCCATATATTTTTGAGGAGTCCTTTTGATTTACTGTACAGGATTATATATGGCAGTGCTTTGGACTGCATTTTGCATAGGACATCGACACAGCTAACTCCTGTAGCACTAGTATGCTTAGCAAGGAAAATTGGTCAAATTCACAGTGTTCTCACCATGCAGCCAACCTTCAGCTACTATGGATAATCATTATCACAGTCTAACTCTAGACCTAAGGCTGAAGGCTTATGCTGACAAGGGCACTGGATTATATTTTTACCTCTTGTGATAGGAAGTGTGGTTTCTCTCAGCCATCTTTCTTTAATATGGTGAATTAGAGGTTGTATTTTGTTGAAGCTTTTAGTGTCACTCAAATACAAAAGGGAAGCCAAACTTTATCCACTTCTACAAGGTTTCCATAAGCCACAGCATGGCTGGAAGCACTGGTAACACACAGTTAGCTATATGATGGACTCTGATCCAAATGTACTGCCTGCTCCACAGTAGTCCTGCAGCAGGGCTGCTTGTTTCCAAAAGGACAGGTAGAGGTCCAGCAGCTGAAAACACATGCCCTCTTCAAGCAGGAATATGCTGGAGCGTGAAAGCATTCACCCCTGCACCATTTTACGCTTGTCAACTCCTGTGCTCATCCCCAAGAAATAAGAGAAATAATGGGACAGAGAACAGGCCAGAAAATGGAAATTATGAGATTTCCATGTCTTCTTTTCCCTAAGGACTAAACCACAGTGCCAGCATTCATGGGGTTCCAGTCTCCAAGTTAATACCTCATACAGTAACCACAATAATGTGTACAATATTTGGTCAGCCTACAAATAGTACTGCACTCAACATAAGAAAGCAATTAACCATAGCTTGCTAAGGAAGTAAAAGAGAAGAAAATCTTGCCAAGTAGCAATCATATTTTATGCCTGTGTTTGATATGCATTTATATATGCATATCTCTGTCCAGACACTTGCACTTTAGGTGTGCTTAAAGGGGGAATTCTGAGGAAAAGCCGTAAGTATAGTTAAAGAAAAACATTTCTTCATACAGTAATCTAGAGGAAATACATGCCTAAGGGACACATTTTTCTAGAAAAAAGAATTAAAATCGCCTGAACCATATGCTGCAAATACATAGAGAACTTCTTCGTAATGGAAAGCTAAGGCTTTGTGAAGATATTAATGTATACCAGATGGTCGTTAGGTAGAGAAGGGTTTCATACAAACGCGAGAAATCAGTCTATTCGCTCTCTGTACACACTGAGAGACAAACTTCCACACTTAATTGAGATAAACTTTCTTCCACTTGATTTTGAGGAAGCAGGGCAGGAGTGGGTTAGACCCTAATAGCCTGTCCCACTTGTCTTACAGCTGTATTCTGCCAACACTTACTACTGGGCAGCGGCTGCTCCCACAAGCAGTATCGCTGTGTCCTGTAAGTGCCTGAATAGCCAGCCCCACTGGGTGAATTTCACCTCAGACCAGAGTGGCACCACAAATGTATGAGCTAGTTAAGTTTCTCTCATAAACAGAGAAAAGACTGAAGTGGCAGGCAACCCAGTCCCTCTCATACGCAGCCAGTATTAAGCCTTTACAAAGTGCTGTATAGTTTGCAACACACAGTAGGCCTTTTTTTTTTCCATTACACCATTTTTACCCCTCTGACTGTGTAAATAGACTTTACTGCAATTTAAAGATGCTTTAACATATCTGAGATGTGGCCAATACCTCTATGTTAATATTGGTTAATACCTAAACATCTAAAAGACCAATTCTGCCTTTGTTTTAAAACAAGCCATCTGTAAAACTGCAGACACGGTGCTTTTCAAACTTCTTTGTTTAAAACAAACATGTGAAGATCGAAATAGACACACTTTAAAAAAGTCTGGTTTAGGTGCTTCCATTATTTGCAAAAACTTTTCATTTGGAGTGCTGTAATCAAGTAATGGAGAGGAAAAGCACTTACTGTCTACAGGCACAGATAATGATTCAGAAGGGCTGCACTTCTGTAACTATAGCTTGTTCTGAAGTGCACTTGTAAAATATAAGGAGGTTTTTTCAGGTTTAAAACAAAGACAGGGATTCAATACGTATTTGATAGTTGCTCTAATATGCACAAGTCATTAGGATCTCAGAGGTTAAGATGTCTGCATATTATCCCATTATCAGCTATAGCAAACTAATTAGACAATTAGAGGGAAAGGCTAAATCAATACTACAGAGGGAGAAAGGACTATGGCTAGGGGGTAAAAGAAGGGCCCAATTCACTAAGAATTGATGTTTCCAAAGGTAATTGAAGCTGCTTACAGTTTTGCAGCAGAGGAATCTAGCCTATCTCCTTGTTTAAATATGTGGCTCTTGCATCATTTCTCTCTGACCTTCTGCAGCCAGACATTCAGCCTGCTATCTCCTCCTTGAGTGTCAAAAGAGATGCACTTGAATGCACCTGTGTGGACTTTGCACTATACTTTTTTACAACCGATCATGTGAGACTGTCCCAGAAAAGGGAGCCCACCTGCCAAACTCAGGAGGAGGCTGATGCCAAGAATACAAAGATTAAGGCCTTGGTTCTCCTTTCATTCACATTGCTACAGAGTGGCAGCAAGTCTTTTAAAGTGAGTTGATTTACAGTGGAGTAAATCAAGGGAATCGGGCCTTAAGTCTTCTTTCTCAGCTGGAGTTTCAGATGACTTGGGATATATTTAGCCCACTGGATCCATAAGCACCCTGAGCATTCACTTGGTTGGTATTTTGGTATATCCCAGTGTTCTGAGGTTTAATCTATTATGAAATACCATTTACTTATACATTTAACTGTACTCAAGAACATTAAAGTGCACCATTCATAAAATTTTTGTTTTCTCAAGAAGACTCAGACCACTTACTACAATTAGCAAACATAAGCATGTTGACTGAGACTGGTTTACTACCTCATGCTGGAATTTTGTATGCTCCTCATGCACAAGATCAATAGAGGTGACTAGCACATTTCCTTTCATATTTTGCCACGATAGGTTAAAAGAAAGACTGACTCCAATAATATCAGAACGAGTAAACTAAAACCTGTAAAAATAGTTTAGTAAGCTAAAACTCATAAACTAAACCCATAAAAGGAAGAGCTGACTTGTCTACAGACCATGTACCTGAGGAGGGTCAATGAAAAACATCTGTGAAAGACAGGAGATGAATGGGAACCAGTGTTAATGTTGGGTCAACATTTCTCCATTGCATCCGGCCATAGGGTCTTACTTTAAGTGCTGGGTTAATTCATAGAGTCTTTGGGCTTAGCATGACTGGACAGTAAAACGGAGTTTGTTTTCTCACCTGTACTCCCTGGAACTGCAGCCTTTTTCACTCTGCTGCTCAGTTGAATTTTCAATTTTTTTGCTGCTCATTGAACCCTTCTGCTTTCACTGATATGTGAATATGGCCAAGAAAGTCCCTACTAATTTGGTAGCTGACGGGACCCAGAACCACAGCCCCACAGCTATAACTGTGCAACCTACAAACACACTTAGAAGCAGGAATCCTAGAACATTTCTGGTACATCAGAACTATGCCCAAGGCCATTTGCTTTATTTTTATGTTCAGCAGTACAGATTTTATTACTACTGTTCTTTAATTACTGCTCTGTGCCTTGGAAATACAGCAATTTTCAAATGAAAGAAAGTACAAGCTGTATATGCAGATAAAACCATGTGCCTTACATACATTAGGAAGTTTCAACTTGTTTTTGATTTTGTATAATCCCTTCACTGGTTTTCATGGTCATACTTTCAAACAAGTTTCACCTGCACATTTTCCATTTCCTGGTAATAATCAACATAGGGATTTTAATTTTATTTTTACAAATGTTGAACAGTACTACTGTGCCTCCAGTTATTTATATTCTGCTGTACTGAGCTGTCATTGGTTCTGTTTTGTACCTACATATTTTGCAGGCACGAGATGAAAGTATCAATTAAATGTTCATTGCAACTGCACACTAAACTGCATCTCGCTACATTCAGCCAAACATATGGTGAATTTGTCCCACCTCTGATGAACTGCTAGTCCTGTACAGCCTGAAAGCAACTTCACAAGCATGCCTGTATCCCACATGGAAATTTGCCACTGGGAGCAATAGCACACCTCCTCTTAGCTTCTGAGTACTTGCCTTCGTTCAGGATGTCTATAAAGAGAAACTATTGCAATGTAAGCCTAGGTTTGAATTTAAAGTAATTAGTTATTCTGCAATAATTCCTCACGAAGACATTTATTCCGTACTCCAAGTACCAGCATAATCCACTTACAAATATACAGAGCAAAGTGGTAGGAAGTACTGTGAGCACAGATTAACAGCTTCCTCATGGGAAACTTCTATCCTAGGCTTGCAGATATACTTCTCTTCGGCTCAGGTCTTTTAATTTGCTATGTGAATCCCTTGGTTTTTTTTTTTACAGATCAGGCCCCATTCAGGCATTAAGATACTGCAAGAGTGTACATAAATGACTCACCCTAGAAGTGACAGGAACATTCAGGAATCAAGGCATAACCCAGTCTCAACTCACATGAGTAACAGATTAATTTTTCTTATAACAAATCTTTTGGTAACCCAGTGACAGTTCTGTTCCTTTTCCTAAAGTATCTCTGACTGGCTGCTGTAGCAGTCATGACACCAGCCTGTGCGACTCATGAGTGGGATGTGAGCTGCTATCTTGTTTTTCCTGGCGAACAGATAAGATGCATCACTGTACTCAAGTGTTGCTTTGTCTGAGTGTTCAGATGAAGCATGCTCTTAATCATGTCTGCTGGCATGCCATTAAAATAGGCTATATCTGACTTTAATTCAATGGAGACAGTTTTGAGGGAGAACTAGAAAAGAGAGATTGAAAATCAAAGAGGTATGATTCAATCCTATTTGTGATTAGTGAATCAGGCCCTCAAAAGCAAGACAAAACAAGTGAAAAAGAGCTATTTGAGTACATGAACTACTAGCTAGCACAAAGATCTGGGGAGAATTTTTAAAAAACACCCATAAACTGACCATACACTGTGTCGTAAGACATTTCATGATCAGGTGAAGCAGTTGAAATGTCTATGAACAAAATAAATTGGGAAGAAACATTAAATAAAACAAAAGTATGAAAATACTTAAATGTTTAGTAAAAAGCGATTCCTCCAAAATAGATTTGCTGTCAGTAAATAATGAAACTAAGAACTTCCTTACCATTCAGGGCTACGAAGGAATCTGAAAGACAAATAACAGGGGAAAAATCATTATTTCTCTCTCTTTTTTTTTTTCTTTCTTTTTAATAGTTTGCTGCTAGCAACCTTTTATGCTTCAGCTGGTATTTATAAGTATGTGATTAGAACCCTAAGGACCCAGGCAAAACTAATATTCAGACATACCTGAAAACAATGTCTGGCTTTGAAAGTGTTCGTGACCAGCCCTGTGCAAGTGATACCAAGTGGGAAAGCCAGTTTCCTCCCCACCACGGCTTTCTTTCCAAGACCAAGTCCTGACATAATGCAAGGCACTAAGTGATGCAGCCAGCAATGTGAGCAAAAAACCTCACATGACCCGAGACCACATGAAGGAATAAGAACCGCTGCATTAGGAAGGAGTGAAATCTACGCCTGTGCAGTGTCAAGGTTCAATGCATCATTCAGGGCTAAAGAGGGATTTAAGCAGGGTATGGGCTTTGTTGCTCTCTGCACAGGGGCAGATCTCTCTCCATGAGCACAACGTGCTGTTTCTGAATATTTTCCTACCCTTTTATATTTAACCTGTACCAGGTACACTCCACTCCTGTCTAACCTATTTGCCCAAGAAGAGCAGAACCAGATGAAAAGGGCAAAGTTGCACCAGCTGGGAACTGACCTGATTTTGGTGCTAAACCATTTTACAGGGAAGCACAGGAGGGAATATATATATACACCTTCTTCAAAAAAACTTAGAGGTAGCCTATGTAACCTTATCTTAGGGCAGAGGCAGAGGGAGGTGTAGCTGAGATGGGGGCATGGAGAGGGTGAAATCTTTGTACTCTCTTAGGTACAGTGATCAGAGTAATAAATGGCTCTTCAACAAGGATGCACAAGGCATGAGAAGGCCTTTCTCTGCTTTCTCCAGAGCAGTTGGCCTGCACTGCATCCCATGGCACACTCCATCCCTCTGTTATTTTGCTTTGTATTCCAAAAGTAATGACTCTCATTGTATGTTACTTCAGCTTCAGCAAGTTTCATTGCATCTACAGGCATCGTCGCGAATTGCACCAAAAAGAATGTGATTCTTGATTTCATAAGGTTTATAAATGGTATTTGGGGCTCAGAATTAAACCAACCTTGACAAGAACACTTGGAATGAGAGCTGTCCTAAACAGAGATGTTGGTATTCCTGAAGGCTGAGAAATCAGCATGCAAGGCTTCTTTGCATGCAGTGCAAGGTGTGCACTTTTAAGCACCCTAGAGCAAAGCATAAATGTTTAAAGACTGTGTTTAAGCATCCAACTGATGCTGTCAGTACCTAAGGGTTACCATTAAAATTTCTTAGGCAGGGTCAGTTATGCCTGACCTTTACTACCAGTACATTGCCCAGCCTGTGTGTAAAATCCACTAAGATTCACAAAGTAAATAGTTCTAACTTCTTGATCCAGATCCAGAGCTGAAGATATATTTCACTGTCTCCTTGTCCTGCATGGGAATGTAGTCCAAGTCACAGTCTACAGCAAGAAACAAAGCCACTTCTCTACATCTACTTAACACCCCAACCATCATGGCTAATAAAGACAATGAAAACTCAATTCATTATGCTATTGCTATAATCAATATCCTTTGGAACTGAGGTTTTCTCACTTCATAACTGCTTTGAAATCCAGTGTTTGTATAAATCACACCAATTTGCTCTAAGTACATTTAAACAACCGTTCCTCTTCTGAACCTGCATCATTAGCTGTGGTTGCTGTCCCTGTTGTGGCTTACATTGCTACAAAAGAATGCTTGACAGGTAATAGTGGTTTGAGGCATTCAGAAGGATGCTGTGACACATGGTAAATAGAAGGTAAAAGCTTTGCTTACTTTGGCAGTCACCCAGGCCATCTGTATTGCCATGTTCTATGTCCTGTTCAAATGCCAGTCTAAATAATAGGAAGAAACAAAACAGTATGAATAACAACAGTCACAGGCACTACCGGAAAGAAATTATCGCATGTGCAACTGAAATAAAACCCCACCGTGAAACTGGCTGTTTCTTCAGAACTTCCACACAAAACCTGAAAAATTGCACCATAGATACTCGAGCTGTGTAATGATTCCTTGGCTTCTGATAATGCATCGTCTCTTTATTGTTACTTTTTTTTTTAAAATCCACTGCATGCCTCACTGTCAAGGGAGGCAAAGAGAGTCACAATTTTTCAGCTATTAACTCTATAATACATGAAATTATCAGGACCAATTATGGTTCTATCTTAACTTGTCCATACAGCAGAGAAGGTCTGCTGATACTTTGACATGGGTAGGAAATGAACCCACTGGGTAGGTACTGTGCTAGGGGGAAAAAAGCCTGCATTTCAGCAATCATTTAGGTACTCCACCAGACGAGGCTGCAGGGCATGAGCTCTAGTCCACAGAAGGCATTACATTGAACTCAAGGTGCTTTATTGAAAAACACTCATAGGGCTTTCTAGCTGACTTGCTCAGTTTATGCTCCCAAAGTCTGCCTGTGATTTTGGATAACTAGTGAAGCTGTTCTTCCAATTTCCAGTATAGTCAAAGATAGATGACAAGAATGTTGGAGAACCTCCAAAACAAGCCCTTGTCTTCATTAGTTAGGATCCTGCCCTTGAAACATAATTACCCTTGCAAGCACCTCATTCCCAACTCCACGTACTAAAAACCCCTGCTCAAATGTTGCCTACTTCAGGAGGGCACCCAACATCTCTGCTTCCTGGTGGCTATCTTAGAAGTTCACCAGACATCTTCACAGCTGATTTGGATCCCCTTCCTAAGTGCTACACACTAGACAGAGAGCAATCTGCCTTGCTTGCCTCTGTACTGCAAGATCTATTGGTGAACACAAGATCTACTTTAAGAGTAAGGTGCAGAAGTCCCCTACAACTTGCCATGGAAGTGCAAAAAGACTCAAGTGCTTTGAGATTGCTGAGAAAACCTGATATGGACACATGTGCATTTTAAGATTATTCTACCAAATGTCCAGTCTGGAACAGTCCACACTCTCATAGCAAAGCAGTTATAGACAGATACAGCTACAGCATTTGCAGTAGACAAAACCATCTCAATTGAAATAGCAAATTAAGAACAAGACATAAGCATGGGGATGGTAACTCATCCATTATATACTGAAGACTTGTACAGAAGCAGGCTTAAGTGGAGCTGGCTGTGAAGCTATCAAGGTTGTGTGATGTTTGTGCTACACTTCCACCACGACCTTGAGGAAGTACCTCAGAGTGTGCTAGCATGAGGTGTGTCAGATGTGGCCAAGAAATGAGAGCTCTGAACTGGGCCTGTTTGCCGCAAGGAGGCTTTAGTAACCACATTTAAACAAACCTTCACAGAGTTTCATTATTATAAAATAATTAAATTCTACTGTTAAGCAAAGGGAGATCCAGCACTTCTCTGAATCCGCTTTAAGCTCTTACTGTGCTCTGTGATTCCTCTTAGTAATGCACAGTAAATTAGAAGGACTGGTTTTGTTTTCAGTGGACAAATTGCTTCAGTAATTTAATTTGGATTCTATTGCCTCTTTAATCAGCTGTGATGGCTCCAGTGTGGGCTGGTCCAGACATACCCATCCAGTTCCCTCCTTTCAATAACACGCGGACTTTAGTACAGCTCTTTCATTTTCTTTTTCCTCCTCCTTCAGCAGTTACCAATCAGCTGAGAGTTCACATAAAAAAAAATTTGTGAGATGTTTAAGAGGTGAATGCAAGTAAGGTAGAAAACAAACACTTCCCAGATTTTTCCCTCCCTAAGAGCCTCCGTTTCAAATTGCTCTGCCCCAGACGGCCTGGCACCAACACCAGAGCTTCATGACCCATCCAGCTAGAAGTCTTACTCACTTCGAGCCAAGGACCAGCTGTGTGCACGCCCCACTCTCCTTCACCCATCCGCAGTAGGGGTCTCTGGACGCTATGCAGGCCCTTGAGAAAGAAGAGGACATGGTGGTATTCATGAGCATTCCTACCTGCCCCACGCCTGGTGTGCAGAATTCTGACAGCCACCAGAGAACACATACTTTTTGCATTTGCCATGACGCTCACAACGTCCCAGGGGAACCTTGATGACACAGGTGGAGAAGGCAACGTACAGGGCACTGCTGGACTTGTCGAGCTGCATGCCCACAATGCGCTTATCCTCCACGCCGTCATAGCTGCATCTGATTTAAAAAAAAAAAAAACGAGTGAGATAGGGTTTTAAATGAGTTCTACTGGGAAACCAGATGAAAACTTAATGATTCCTCAAGCTGGCAAAAAAACCCCACCTACAAAAAAACCTCAAGAAAGGTAGAATTGAAGGGAAAAAAAACAAGGAAAAAGAACATATAATAGCCACTAAAAACATGGATAAACATACAAGTGAATATTAAAAATGCATGGGACAGGGGAAAATGAAGTGGAGAGCGACAGCACACCAGACAAGCTTTCTGAGGGCTCTTCATTTTTTGTGTTTATTCTTGAACACTCAAAGTAGCTGAAATTTCTGCATGATTATGGCCTACTTCAAAGCCCCCTTAGGCATATTTGAGGAAGACTGAAATGCAGGAAATTTCCCTTTGAGAGCAGCTCACTGGTTGTTGAGTCATTTGGAGAGGAATCAGGGTTTTTTTTTTTTTTATGGGATTAGTAAATTAATCTTCCTTTGCAGAATTTAATTTTTAATTATCCGTCAACTGCTACAAAGGATGGGCTATTTTCTACACATACTGAATAATAAATATCTTATTGTAATGTAGAGACTGATAAGCAGACGTCCCCTTCCCAAACAATTTAAAATTACTCAAAAAACTTGGCTTCTCTAACCACTTCCCTTTTCGTGGGACAACCTACTCTCTGGGAAATCAGAAGTTCGAAGTCACCCATACATGAGTACAAAGAATCCAATACACACTTTTCAGGATTGTAAACGTTCATCTCCTCCAGGAAAAGGCTGTCATTTAGGAAACCACTGTTTCCTGTCCGTGCCAAGAACTTCAGGATTATTCCCTTCTCTGATCCCAAGAAAACCACGGTGTAGTTGTGATATGGCCCAGCAGCAGAGTCCACGGCAATCTTGGTCAGGCGGTATCTACAATAACAATACAGCGTTTTGCATCACTTGGCATTAGATTGCCATTTACTTTCTCACTTTTTCCACTTCAGATGACTGTGTGGTAGCCTTCTAGCAATGATGTAACATATTTAAGTAAGCACTTTTCCTAACTGAACAACCTTGTAAGTCAACACAGATTGTACCAGCATGGCTTCAGAAATGGTGGGGAATTTTTATGCATTTGTCTGCATGTCCATATATCCAATAATGAGCAGAAATGTTTGGAGAAAGCTGAAGGGGTGCTAAGAGTCTGAGGCCATTTAGGAATTATCTTTTCAATCAAAAGGAAAGTACTAGTCTGGTGACTTCTTCAGGCAGGGAAACAAAATCAGCACAGTGATTTATTTTTTTTAATTTCAAGCTCTGTCACATTAAAAGCAGCAATAACGGTAACTGATATACATTCAACTTTTTTGGCAGGAAAAGCTGCACCAGTGCAATAGTGAGACACTAAACACCATTTTACATCAATAAAAATAATCACACACCCACCACTAGGTGAGTTCAATGCTGAGATAACACTGAACCTTGGGATGACACAATTTATTGATGATTTGGTACCAGTTGTCTGGTACTGGTGATCAAAGGAGAGCACTCTGCAGAGCTTACTGCTCTTGTCTTTCTGTGGAAGTAGAGAACCTCACATAAAAGCCTGACAACAGGTACATTAGTCAGACACTTCCAAAGTTAAGCACTGCCCGGGACAAAACTCTACCCTTGTGTAGAAGAGAGCAAAATACAGCAGAAATTAGCCGCATTATTCTGTTCACAGCTAGAGAGTTGATAAGTAGTACAGTGACCACACCAGAGAGTGTGAACGTATTTTGATAGGAAGGGAATGGTGTATTTGAGACTTACTGATTTACGAGTCTTTGTTCAAATCTTTTCATTATTATTTTTCTCTTGTTGCCATAGAAAGGGTACAGATTATATGATTACTTCTGCCTGTACACTTCTGTAAACATTAAAACATAGCAGTACATATCCCGACAGACATCTCCATATCCTGTGAACATATCCTGGCAGGCATGTTTGTATCCTGTGTACATATCCCTGGGCTGTCTACTGATCCTTGCCCAAAGTTTTCTACAGAGCTGTCTCAAACACTGACCCACAAGCTGACAGGCGGGTCAACCTTTCCCGTGCAGTATTTCCTCCAAGATCCGGTTTCAGCACAGTGTGGTTGGAAAAGACTGAAGTTTTTTCCTATCATGAAAGCTGCTCAGGGAGTTCTGCAGCATCTGCTCAGCGGTGCCGTCATTTCTAGCTGGATTCATGCCCAGCATACCAAGGATGTTTACACAGTTTGAGAGTATTCTGAGCAAGACTATTAGCACAAATAGACAGCTATGATGAGGACAAGA
The DNA here is from genome assembly GCA_013400055.1 of Nycticryphes semicollaris. Classification (NCBI taxonomy): domain Eukaryota; kingdom Metazoa; phylum Chordata; class Aves; order Charadriiformes; family Rostratulidae; genus Nycticryphes; species Nycticryphes semicollaris. The sequence continues at coordinate 222,985 of VXBJ01001895.1, forward strand.
GCCCACTTGGAGATACATACCTAACCATCGTTCTCAGGAACCAGGGTCGATTGACAATGGAAGGTACAGCCTCGTCCATCAGTGGATGTGTTTTGATGAAGTTCAGAGTATCATCTGGGAACTCATTGGAGGTTATGTATTTTTCTAATGATGTAGAGCCAGCACAGCAACCAGGCCTAAATAAAACAAGAGAGTAAACCCAGAACAGCTATTTAGTGCCTAGTGCAAATCTCCTTTTGTAATGAGGCCCTCAGTGAAATCTGATGTGTGTTACAAGGGTTTAAATGGAGGATTAGGAAGTCTGGTGGAACCTGTCCAGCCCCTCAAGGGGAAGCCTAAAATCCTGCTCTGTCCTTTACTCAAAAAGACTTAACATGTCACCTAAATGTACAAAGACATTTCTTCAGCAGGAGTATGACACACACAGTTTGCAGTTCATCCACTCACATGGAGAATAATCCTGCATGTGTGCATTTGGCTTGATGCCACCCACTGGCACAGGTGCTTTCTGATCTATAATTTGTCCAGTTGACTTCTCTTTCCTGGAATAAAATCAGTACCTAACATAGAGAAAGAAGTTGATTTTTTTTAGTATGTGTGAAAGAATGCTGTTTTCAGTTCTGTCTGATAGAAAACAGACTACTGGAGAAGACAACCCAGCAAGCACCCATGTAAACGTTGGTTTTACCCTTCTTTCAATTTGGATGAGATGGTTTAAGTATGGCAGCATACTGAGGACTTTTACTGAAATGGTATCTAATCATTCTTTGACAGCTTAAATGCAAATCTGCTCAACCTATTCCTAAAAAATCTACCCTGCTCCTCAGTGGTAACTTTACATTCCTGCCTGGATTGGTTATCGCTACACAGGAAGCAGCAAAATGCTTTGCCTGTTATTAACATGTTACTTTCTCCAGCAAAAGGTCCACTTGATCCCATTTCCTAGAGCATTATGATTCTTCAGGGCTTTGAGCCACTGTGAGATGGGAAGATGAAAGACGGACCACTGACGCATAAGCAAGCTGCACTGTCCAATTTTCAACTGCCAAGACATGGGTAGAGACACTGACATCGATGGAGTAATGCCAACTTGAAAAAAATATAGTGCTGGTCCTGTTGCTCAGATTTAGATAAGTATTCAAGCCTTAGGTAACTAATTGTGACGTAGGAAGGTAGCATTGGTTTGGAGGACTATCTGGGTCAATGGGTCTTGTCCTACACAGCTGTACAATGAGCACTACATGCAGAGACTCTCTGCATTGCATCTCTGTATCCAAAATATTTTGGTTGTCTTGTAACTGCATATAGAATTAGCATTAGAGGGAGAGAAGGAGAAACTAGGGGCTCCACTGGTCTCCTAAGTCCTTGGAAGGCACTGATTTATGAAGTGACATCCCCAGAGAACTCTAGGGAGCAGCCTACACTTTCTGGCACTGTGGCACTAGAGTGTCTGTATATCTAAACTGGAGGCCTATTTCCTCCTAAATCCTAATCACATGATTGGATTAATCCTGCTTTAATCTCAAAACTGGTTTAATCGAGTAAACATAAAACTGAGTAAACCCTGCTGTGCACCTCAGCCAAAAAGGAAAATGAGGCCCCTGAAAGGCACCAGTATGTTTCCGAGAAATGTTAGGATGAGCAGAAGCACTGAACTGGGATACCCAAATAAAAATGAACTTATTTCAAAGGCGTCTTGTGCCTCTCATGCATTGCAACAAGAGTTAGAATTAACAGTTATTTCTATTTAGCAGACTGATGGCTAAAAGTTACATGAAACAGTGTTCACCAATTCACACATGACTTCCTGCTGCCTCAGAGGGAACAGTATTATCCCTTCTTCATCATGATGGCTAGCCTACTATTGGCTCATCCCACAGCTTATAATGCAAGTTTCTCTTCTTCCTTCCCACTGAAAAAGAAGATCCCTCATTCTCTTTTTTCTATTTCCTGCCAATATTGTCTATCTCAGTAAGTTGCAAACAAAGGACCATTACCAATGCAGACCATCACGTCAACGAGTCAATGAAACATGGCAAAAAGGAGAAGAAAATCCACCAACAGTGCCAGCAGGTGCCTTACTAAGGCTCAGAGAGAAAACAGACACATATTTTACCAGATTTTCCAGGCACCTCCAGGCTCTTCTCTTGACTGACAACTTCAGAATAAAGACAGCACATAAATACTATACTTAGCAACTCTAAAACATGATGGGCCAAATCATGACCTTAGACATGGGCTTAGACAGAAGCTCAGTTGCCACCACAAAGCTTCAGATGTAGTTTTAGCTTACATAAGGTATCACAAGCAATGTGAAACATAAATTTAAGTGGTAGAGCTTGACTGAGATTAATGAATTTATCTACATTCATATCATAGTCTCAGAGCAAAATACCACGGGTGTAAATGAGTTAAGAAGTGGCTGTCAACAGCACCATGTATGAAATGGGTGCTTCCATGAAATATGAAGAGAGTGTAGCAGAGGAGCCACATGCAAACAGGAGGGAACTCGAAGCAGGGGAAACAACACATAGGAGGTAGGTGGCAAACTGACTATCCATTTTAATGGAATTCTGCTTTTTTCTACATATGATGTAGAAAAACTCTATGTATGTACTCTATGGTACATAAATTGCATGTTAACCACAGAACAGCAAAGTGCAGAACTGGTGCTGGCTTTGTAATGAGATATATCTATTACCAAACCAATTTGCAACAGGTGTGTAACTCACACCACCCTTAAGTGATAAATTATCCTGACCAAGTGGATCTGACGCCAGCCTGATTTATGTTACACAAATCTTGTTTAAGTGGAAAACTTCTCACTTGCATACCTGAGATCCAAACACAACTGAACTTCTATTTTACTGTTACAACATTTATCTTCAATTGTATCTGCACCTTACAAGGCTGTTCAAATTATCAAAACCCTGTGTTCTACATGCAGGAACAAGACAGTATCCCTATACGTGAAACATACCTGGGCTTGGGCACTCGTTCATCAGGAACTGGTGTCCATGTAGAATCTGGAGACTTTTGTTCTTTGAATCTCCCAGTAAATACGTTGGCTATATCAAGCATGTCATAGGCACAGACTGCAGAGCCAGGGATGCTGCAAAATGACATTTCCCAGAAATTGTTACTCATTCTGCAGTTATGCATAAAATCTTGAGTGGAAAACATGCTGTATAGAAGTCTTCCTGTCACAGGCTACCCAATCCTGAACTCTGTAACCTCTGAGTATTGACAGGAAAAACCAGTGCCTTGGAAAAGCCTGAAATATACCAATCAGCTGACAGCTCCTGCCAGCACAATTTGTTTCAAAAGCCTCTATAGAAAGAAATAATTGCAATAATTTTGAAGAAGGGAAAGAATCTGGGAAACTCTGGGTACCACTGGCAATGCATGAGGAGTAATAGCCAGTCTCATTCAGAGCCCATTATTTTGAAATTTAGGTTCTTGTAAGTCACAACAGCTCTTAGTATTAATTCTCTCAGTCCCTGTCATGCCTCAGAAATAACACGGCAGACAGTTTGGAAGCTGGTGCTATCAAACTGGGAGCATGCTGCAATGTGCCATTGACCTGGCATTTACACATTATTACTGCATCCTCCCACAGCCTGATCTCCACTAAGTTTTCCCAATGGAAAGGAGTTAACTATGCTCACAAATTTGCTTAACTCAATGAGGTGTAAAGAGCTTATAGAAGCAAATTCAATTTTATTTTTAGATTATAAAGTTGGAAATATCAATGCTTTGATTATTTTCATGCAACTGCACGATAGCATTGTCTAAAGGTAATTATATCCTTACCTACATACTTTCTGAAAGGCTATGGGGTTTCCCATGGTCAGTCACTTGGAAGCATGAATTATTCATTTATCCGCCTTTCATTTTTTTACATATGAACTACTGTATTCATGTCTGACTTTCACCATTTGATTTTATCAGGTAAATAGCATGAACCCAGCTGGCTGAGGCTTTCAATCTAGCTTTTAGCTAGTAGGTTATTATACACCATACACAGAAAAAATGTAATACTGTTAACAGAGAATAAAAGTAAATTCATAAAGATATATAAATTGATAGAAAAATAACTGTTTAAACATTAAAAGGTTTCAAAATGCTTATTTCTGAAGGAAACAATAAGTTGGGAGATGCTATTAGTTTTACTTTGATCTCCACAGATTGTGTTTTTACATAGAAAGAAACTTCAAAGCTCTATATTAACACGATAAAACAAAGCAAGAGTTTTAAATGGAGGCAGCCACATGTATGCTGATGTGAGAGTTGGGTCAAGGGTACATTTGGCCATACACAGAACGTCACCCACCAGACCCACTCCAGGTAGAAGATTTTGCACTTTGTTTAATTAAGCCCTAAAGAAAAAAAAACAACCCTAAAATCTTGAGGTGTGCTAGACAGATCTAAAAGTGCTGCGAACTGCACTCAACACATAACTACACAGTGATGGAGGGATTGCTGCAGTGAGAAGACTGCAACGGCTTTTACTCTTAGGGATGGAAGTCTGAGGGTCCACAGTGTGATAAAGCCATACAGATGGAATACGTGGGTCACAGCCAAGCCACCTCCCAACCACAGGACTAAAACCCATCACTAGCTTCTACCCTGCGTGACCTCATGTTGGACTGGGAAGTCTCTTCCAGATCAATCTAGAGGGAAGATTTGTTCCAGAGATGAAAGACATTTGTTGCAGCTTTTCCTCAGTGGAGAAGGAATGAGAGAGATGTATCCATGTCAGAGGTAGGTCTGTTAATGAGGTGTCTTCAAACCTATGACTTTTCCTGGCCTCTTCAATATCTAGCAAAAACTGGGGCCTGTAAAAAAGTACTTTGATTTTAACACCAAGTACTTAGATTTTAAAATGAAGGGTTTAAGGAAAGGTATTATTCATGACACACCACAGGAAATATTAGAAGAGTGGGAGGACAATCTCAATTTTAAGATAATCTCATGATACAACCTATTTTCTGATGCTGAATCTTTGTTTGCTCAATAGTTTTCATTAAGCCAGCTCGCATAAAAAGGGATCATCTTAATTTAAGCCTGTATTCCCTACTGGTGCCATAATTATTCCATTGCAGTTCTTGTTGTTTCAATGCCAAAAGCAGTGATTATACATTACAGGCCTCAGCTTCCTCTCATTTGAAGTCAGCTCTGTGCATGACCTCGCTGAGCCCAGGCTATGACAAGAGGTGGTGAGTGTACAGCAAAACCAGATGAATTTCAGCAATAAAGTTCCCCTTTCAGCTCAAACATTACTCTGTGAAACAGCAATATATTTTTTAATTAGAATGCTACTATTTTTTAACTTCTCTAGGAGAGCTCAATAATTAGATACAGTTACTCTTCTAATAACTTCTGGAGAAACATGTTATAATGTGTAATGCTAATAAATTCTTTCCAGATGAACAGATGCTTTTGGAAAACCTTGTGAACAATGAAATACAGGTGTTCTGGGAACCCTTCTCCCCTGCTCCCCAGACAGCTTAGGATCTTGGCTCCCCCGGGAGAAAATGCAAGAGTCAGTAGGGATGCATGAAATAAAGGGAAGGAGTACTAAAGTGATTCTTGGGGTCTTAGATGTAAACAGCACAGACATAGTCCTTTCTCTGTGAGAAAATAATAATTGTATTTTCTGTATGGAATAAGATTCTGCAAGTTACACGCTGCAAAACTTCTTGGTGGCCGATCTGAGTTACTCCCATGTAAAGAAAAGTATGTCCAAGGAACGTGTCCAGATAGTAAATAAGTGAAAGCTCTAAATTATCAGATATAAAATGCGGTAAGCAATACCAGGGTATCTTATCGTGAAACACACACTACCAGTAAGCTCGAGGTACATAATAATTACATTGTATGAGCAATCACTTCTTCTGCCTTCATGAAGTAAAAAGAAACTGCAGTGAAAAGCAAAACATAAAGGAACCAGAAGGTAAAAGGTTATTGTGCCTATTACCTATTATATGGAGTGGAGAAGGTTGCTAAAACAACATCCCGACCATTGAAATGGATAACATCTGTAACTGCTTGCAGTATGTTAAAGTAGAAGTGTGAATCGCCAGGAACTGAGCAGTTCAAACGAGCCTTGAGAAAGGAAGTCCACTGTTTTTCCAGCACTCTCTGAGATCCTCCCATGTCATTTTTGCAAACCTGAGCCACTCTTGGGAAAACCACCTGGAAGGAGTAGAGCAAAATAATGGAGAAAATGAAATGTTTGTTTGAACTGAAAGACTTTGTTGGAGTTCTGCTTTTAAAACAGTTGGAATAACACAGCAAGGTGCTTAATTTAATCCCATGTTTCCATAATCTGTGACAAATAAGAAACAGAAAAATTCAGCTTTGGAACAGCATGCTGTAAAAGATAAGGCTGTGGCATTTACTATACAGCCATAAATCCTTCAGGAGATCTGTTCGCAACCCATATAAAACTCATTTCCATACAGACTGCTTAGCTTTCTATTTGCCCAAACAAAAGCACATTTTATATTCACAATCCCTCCAACCCACGCTGCCTGCTCTGACTCTTGTGTTTTCAGCACTTAAAAACTATGCAAATCTTGCTGGGCTTTTATTCCTGCCCTCCACCTTTGTGACCTTGGTCAGCTTTTCTGACTGCTTAGTCAGAAGGCTATTGTATTGTGAAATTAGCAAAAACGCAGAAAGTGTTTAATTATTCTTTGCAGAATGGGAGAGCACAAAATTCCTGACCCTGTTTACTCAGCACTCCAATTCAGATTTCTTAAAGAAAAATATCCCCCTAATTTGGAATCCATTTTTAACAATTACCTACTCTGATGAAGTAACTACATTTGCCTTGTGCTTTTTAGGATTTGAGAAAAGAGATTCTAGCATTTACCGTCCCTGTAAGAAAACTACCCTGTTTCCTTTCAAGACAGTGCAATGTTTCACTCCAACCAACCTTTTGGCTTGAGTGATAGGAATCTTCTCAAAATGATGACCTTGTCACCATGATTTATGGTTCTCATTTCAAGGTCACTCCTAACAGCCCTGGTCCAAGAATAGCATATGTTTTCCTCCTCCTGAATCTGACAAAGTCATTCACAGCAATGTTTTGCCCTTACCTTTCCCATGCTGTTGTACTCCACTGCTATTTCCCGGAAGAAGAAGTAAATGTAATTGCCATAGTCCACTGCCTGGACAAAGTATGGTTCTAGAAAATAAACCAAAACATCCTATTTAGGCACCACATACAGCATGCAAAGAGATGCCAAATACATTCATGCTAAACATTCAGAGGTGAAAAGCCCACATCAGACAAACTTGCTCTGTTGTTGGAACTAATAGCATCATAATTGCAGAAGAATCACTGTCCGGGGACAGAATAGCTGGGGACAAGTCTGTGCAACATCATTGCAAGGTCGTTTAAGTGTTTGCCACTAATACATCTGCCCTGTGTGGAGTATGAGGAAAGGCAATACATAATGGTATGCCTGAGGGGTCCAAGCAGTGCTCGTTACGGCACACAGGCTGTGTGTGGAGGGAATAACAACCATTTAACTGTTTCTGCCCACACATGTCTTTAGTACCCAGTAAAGTGGGACAGCTAAAGTTGACACCTGGCAAAACATTTCTGCATGCAGAAAAAGACTTCAAACTATGGCTTTGCTCGCTCTTAAAATCACTCCAAATGCTAACTATTCATAACGCCTACGTGAAGCTAAACAGCACCAATCTTAACAATGAGGGCATTTAGAGCACAGAAATTGCCTAATTCAATGGCAGCTGTACAGTCCGTAAGAATCATAAAAGAATGGCTTTGTGCAATATTCCCATTATTTTATTTTCATTGATGAATATTAATGTTCTAGGACAAACACTCTATACTTCATGAAGCCTTGGCTGATACCTAACACAGTCCTGGGGCAGGGATATTTTCAAACACAGGTCAAGCATCTTGAGCCCTGCAAGTTCCAACCTTTACATCCAACAGCTGTAAACCAACAGATTTCAGTCTGGAAAGCTCATTGGAATATATATTCTGATCTACCATGCTCACAGTTTCTGCCTGGTCCAGTAATTTGGGGTCAGGAGAAGAGGGAAAGAGATAAACAGAACACCATTAAGTAACAGATGTAATTTAGTTCCTTCTTTGTGCCAGAAAGTGTTGGTGAAATAGAATGACAAAAGAGGTCTGTCAGGAATCCAAGACTCTCATCAGAAATGCTGTTTTTTTTTCGTTTTGTTTGTTTGTCTACCTTTCAACCACTTTGAGTCATGTTTAACTGTCCGCAGAGTTGGGCTGTCTCCAAGGCTCCGGTATATGACTGCATCTATTGCAAGGAAGTCGGTCACTGTGGCAGAATACAGTTTTCCCTCTGGGGAGGAAGGAAAGAAGAAGGGAGGGGCATTAGAAATCATGTAATTGCTTTCTCTCATCAGTCAAATGAGATGGGCAAATGAAATCACAGTCTCCTTAGGAACACTGGAAAAATCCAGCTAAGCGAATGGGACTGAGCACTGAACAAGCAAGTCACCAGGTTTCAAAACAGTAATTTCAGAGGCATGCTGTGGGAGAAGAAATCTTATGGAGCAATTCTTCTCCAATTTAGGTAGGTCATACTGAACTACCCTATTCAGTTTCCCTCCCTATGCCTTTTGTTCAGTGCTCATAAATTCTGCCTAAGTATATGAGCAGAATACGGGGAAGCCGTGACAGAACTGTTAGTTTTAACTGGGAGGGCAAACTAGACAGGTCTAAGGGACAGTCAGCTAATTGACACTTATGCAAATTTCTCCCTTTGAGAGCACTTCTCCTCTACCAAAGATCAGTAGCAAGAAATTAAATAGGAAAATAGAGTTGCAAAGAGATGGAGGAGGACTGCCTATCTATGTTTCGTCTCTAAAATGCATTTCAAGCATTTCCCACATGAATAACGCATTCATCTATCTGAAAGAACCAGAGGACAAGTGATAAGAAAGGGTCTACAAAATGGCATTGCAAGGACAACCTAATGATGCAAAACTATCACGTGGTAAAAACATGAGATCCAACAACATTTTAAAATTATAATTGTTATCTAATCTGCAGGTTATGGTAACTGCACAGGGCTGTTTTCACTTGTGAGACAGATCTTGGAACGTGACGTCTGGTAGGAGCACAAGCATGGTGGCAGCAGGACAGCAACTTATGTCTGTTGTGTCTACATAAAAACCAGAATGGCCTACATGTCCTTTGACAGAAATTATGTTGGTGCTGGGCCTTGAGGGCACCAGCACAGAGGACACACACAAGACAACGCAGAGAGGCTTCTATTGGCCAAGCTCTCCTCATTGCACTTACAGAAAACATTTCATTTCAGCTCTCAGCTCAAGATTTAAAAATCGGACTGTTTTTTATTAGCAGGACTGTACACTTTGTTCTGAGCCCCACAATTCCCATCATTATTTGGCGATTTAAAAATGGCCTTTTTTTCTAGACAAAACCAGAAAAAAATAATTACAAAAAAAGCAGATACTAAAACCAATTTTAAAATAGAATAAAAAGTTGAATTGTTTAGATATGGATGTCTGAACTCATGTTAATACAATCACACATTTATTTTCTTTCCTGCCAAGTTCTTGAAGACCATGTGACCAATTACAATTCGCACACACCAGCTGTAATAGCTTGCAGGCTGCAAGAAGAGCCATATTCATGTAAGTGCACCCAACAGACTTGGATGAGCTGCTGGATTAATGCCCCAAACTGCTCTGAAACCACTTTGCACTCTGAAAAGTTATCATAGGTATAAATATGTATGGCATATCAAACAGTCATTTTCTGAAGCTAGCAGATTTTCTACATGGTATATTCTACAAGAATTTCTTTGAACAGTATCAAATTTGTTCCGAATCATCATGAAAGGGCATGATGATTTCTATAAATATTCTTTTTATTTTCAAATCGAGAGAGGATTTCTTCAGTGAGAGAGTGAGAGTCACCTTACCAAATTTCAGCTGCATGCAAGGTAAATGTTGGTATTAAGTTGGTCATGAACGCTTTCTTGGCCAGCACAATGAGAAAGGTTCTTATGAAAGATCATTCAGACTGCCCAAAAGACAGGGAATCTGAGACACCTGGGATAAATCTTTCTCTGAAGGTGTCTCTCTCTTTCCATCGTTCATGGGTTTCCTGCTACAATCAGGGATTTTCTGCTTTAGGTTCTTTTGACTATAATTAAGATATTGCATACTACAACCATCATCACCACCATTATTTTTGAAACAAAAGGACTCATTTAATTAAACTATTAAAAAAACTAATAAATTGAAATCTGCTATAAGATCTCTCCTTTGGGAGGCAGATGATGCCACCTCAAACACAGTAGTGCTTGATACAGCCTTTCAGCCATAGACTCGGCTGAGAGTGGCTGAATTACTTGCACAGTCTTAAATCTTCAGAGGAATAGCTGAAGTATTTCCATGTGAGCACCCAGGCTCTGCTTTCTTGCATACATCTGTTGAAGACTGACATTATTATGGGTGACTTCTGCTTTCTCTTTACCACCTATTTTACAGATAACTCTACGAAAAGATCAGCAGGGTTCACACTAAGAGAAGTTTAATAAAGAAAAAATTTAATCAGGAATTCATGAATTCATACAAGAATACCACACAATCAACAGGCCAAATGCACTTTTTTTTTTTAACTATTGTAGTAGAAATCAGTTAACTGTATTCTGCTGCGTGCATAATCATTATTAACCAACACACTTTTCCCCTCTGTCCACAACAGCTGGTTAACACCACATTGAGATGTTTTCAGCTTTAAAATAAAATCACCTTCCCTTTCCTTCTAGATCTACAAAAGGGCACATCACAGCATGTTCCTTAACTTCCTTTTATTATGAAAGTGAACTTAAGCTTATAGTTGTTAAAGAGCATATCCTGCCTGCTCCTCAATAAAGTTCACACAAGCTTTGACTTTCCTTGAGTTTCACAGAAGCTGGATACAGCCAGAAATGATGGTCTGGCAACATATTATCATGAATCCAGGAAATACTGAAATATTGAACCAGGAAATTGAGGCTTCAGGCAATGTTTATGATAATAAAGTTAATCCCAAAGAAGGGAAGGCTTCTGTGCTAGTGATTTCCTTCTGCCCCCTATTTTTAGTCATTATTCACTCCCTTTTGACACCTTTTATATTTTGGCATCCTGAACTCAAGAGACAGAGCTATGGCAAGCCTGGGCTGCAGGAAGGAAAGAAAAAAGTTTATCTCTGCCACTTTACCTGCAAACAACGCAACATTGGCATGCTTTGCATCATACGGGCACCTGGCCATTCCACTGAATTCATCTCCCAGGAACTCCAGGGTATCCATCTGAAAAATGAAAGGGACCTCCTCAGGTAGAGAAACAGAACTACTTACCCAGGATGAGGCTTATGACAGTGCTTTTTTCTGCGCAGGGAGGAAGGTAGTTTCTCTAACTGCGCTCCTGACTATGAATTGAAAACTTAAGAAAAATAATGGTGTTAAATAAAATCAGTCTGAAGAGAGTGCATCCAATAAGTCAGGCATTCTTTTGGAGCTAATCACTCTTACCCTAACACATTTTACAAAAGTCTTTAGTCTATATTTTATCTGTATACAAGCTTCCTGTTGAACTCTAGCAGGCTATGTGGTCTGTGGTTCTGGCAGGGATTCAAAATTTATCCTCAACAGTGATTCAACAGAAGCTCTCTTATACACAGAAAAGACTGCAAGCCACAGCAGTCAGAAGAAACAACACTAGAACAATTATCTGTGTGTGCATTTTTCTTCTCAGAGTCCGGAGATCCTTCTGCTCTAGTCTCAACAGTGGTGCTCTCTTCCTTGATTTGCATACTCAGAAGGATGCTCTCCAAGTCTTACTGCATCAGTTGAGTCTGTGTCATGGAGAAATCCTCTTACCATCAGGCAAGAATTAATCTGTGCGGGAATTGTAAAATCTGAGGCTTAAGTGTAACTCCTGGGAAATAAATTCACCCCCGGCACTAATAATGATACAAATATACAGATCAACTTTACGCTAAGTTCAAGAGGGTTTAGTGAGCTATAGGGGACAAGTACAGCTCTTATCTTTCTAAGATTGTTATACTACCATAAACTGGGAATAAGAATCTTTCTAGCATATTCAAATAACTTGAGGAGATAATGCTGTATATATCATACACAGTACAGATTCACAGAACATGAAAAATAACCCACCCAGCACCATCAACTACTCCAATCAACTTTTAGCTCATATGTTACAGCACCCAAGTCCTCCAGTGGATGATTTGTCATCATTTGTTTTCTGACAAAATCCACTCTGAAGGGAATTAGTTATGTTTACTCAAGTGCTGAAAAGCATTTCATGTGATAGTGAGAGGAAACGAGTTACAGTCCTGAGCTAGTTTCTCTGCTCTAAGCCTCACACCCCAGGCTTGTCCACACTTCCACTGGCAGTGTGGAGGGACAGCCCTGTTTTCTGTTTGGCACATTTCTACTGCTCTCTCTGTATAATGCAGATGTAGATGAAGGAAAAGCCAGGGCAGGTGTTGGAGAACTCCCAGAGGTATCACTATCCAGCCCCCACAGCCCAGTGATGGGTGAGACAGCCTGCAGGGGCCATGCACCACAGAGAATGAAACACCTGCAGTAAGGGTAAGGACGGCCATCTATATCCCTTGCATCAGGTGACAAGGAATTCTGTGTTTGTACTAAAAGACAGCTTTCTAACAAAGGGACTGGTTGAGATTTGTTAGCTGCATTAATGCCATTGAGAGGTAAAAAATTACAAACTGTGCTGGAAGACTAAATGCAGAACTGAGAACATTCGTTGCATGCTTGTAGTGGGATGCCAAGAAGGGAAGGAAAGAAGAAACGGCTTTTAACAGGGCAGCTACCTGTACCACACAGTTAGGATGATGTAAACTTGTGTTTTTATTAAAATTTGATTCTTCCTCCACAGATGGAAAGAAAAAACTATACTGAGCTTCTCATGTATTTCCTAGATTATGACAACCCCAGTGACTAAACAAGGTAAAGCAGCATTGCAGAAAAAGCAAGGAAGAGTAGCAGTCACAGTGATACCACTAAGGAAGTTGTTCTAATTTTTCATGCTTTTATTCTGTTTTTTACAATAACTCTGAACCCAATGAAATGCATGAGAATTGTGCCATGACTTTATCAGAAGCAGCATTAACAAAGGTGAATTTTCTTTTTCCTGGAGAAGGATGAGAAATAACCTGTGGGACATAGCAGTGCCTGGAAAAGCAGAATCTGGATATCAAGGGACTTAATGATTTCATTTCAAAGCTACTCCAGAGACATCCACTGTTGGGGGTTATATCAGATTATACTGGTGCAAGCCTCAGAAAATGGGAAATATTTTAATAAATGGGTCCTATTAAAATGCAGATGACAGGGACACACTATGTCAAAGGAAGAAATTGGGGTCAAGGAATTCATGTCAGGTATCCATTGACCCGTGCAGTTTTCTACACTGGTCTAGATAATATTTTGGCTTTGCACATCCCCAGCTAGTGAGGAATACATCACCCTCCTGCTGTACCTTTCTTTGCGGAGGTGTGCTGTCAATCACTTTCACAGCACACAATGCCATAGGATTTCCAAAGCTTTGATATCTACTGGGTCCTCAACACTAATCTTCCTAGGTTTTGCTGTGCTAAGCCCTCAAGTATCTTGAGAACTTGGATTGAGAACAGCACAACATTTAAAACATGCTACTCCAGAGGTAACCCTCAGCATTAGTCTATGACTTCATGTGTGTCAGTGACAAGCTGAGGAACTTTCTGAGGAGCTACCACATCCCCAGGCAAGGATCTGAAGGACTCTGCACCTATAAAGGGCAATGCAAAGTGGCAATAAAATCCAATGTGCAGGAGTTGCAAAAATGTAGGTAATCAATCCAAGCAATCCTCAGAAATCCAATCAACACTGAGCTCTGTAGCACTGAAACAAGTCAGGATAAATGCTACAGAGTCAAATGATGCACTGCTGAATGACAATTTCATGCTGTTGCCAGCATTGTCACAATAAATCCAGCAGGAAGACAAAGAAGGCATAAATGAAATCCCACAAACAGATCACATACCTTGTAGTTCCTGCAAGATGGGTTGAATGCATTTGTTCCACAGATAAACAATGTATCCTCATTTCTTTTTAGGAGAACCTTAATAAAATTATGACATTCATCCTGAAGAAAAATAATAAAAAAGTATTTCAGCTACTGCATTTTGGGTGTCTGGTTTTATTTTTATGCCCTGATATTTCATTGTCAGGTCTAAAATGAAATTGGCTGGTAGCCACTGTGATATTCTGGGCTTTATTTCAACTATGTTTAACTGACAATGAGCAAGACACGACTGATTTATATTCTAGTGGTTTAAAAATGGTTACAAAGAACTGAAGGTACTATAGTCATATTATAGCTCAGATTTTGCTATTGTTCACATAGGGGAATTTTGTTTGAATGCTGTTGACTTTCCTCAACAATGATAAGTGTGATCTTCTCAACTGTGTTGCTGTAAGGCAGCAGCATCACCAATGCAATATATTGGCATACAGTATCTGCAACTAGAAGGTGAAGCAGGTATAAAGAATCAAAGAATCTGCATCTAATTCTGATAACACTTGTGCAAGTCACAGGTTACAGTAGGGTAAAATTGGTGTGAGAAACAGTCCTTCTATGACTGTACACATTCATGCTTTCTGATGCTTTACACAAATTTCTCAGTAAACTCCTGCAGGAGGATGGACAGCAGCACTTAGCGTTTGAGACAATGGTAAGCAAAATCATTACACTAAGCATTATGTCCAAAATCCTCAGTGCTTTAAGTATTTCAGTATATTGCTGTGGCTCCTGTCGTAATGTTTTATCACATTAAAAGTAAACTATTTTTGCAAATTAAAGCCTTCAGTAAGTTGATGGAAAAGCAATTACTGGCAAGAAGTGAATGGCATGATCCATTCCACATCACAGACAGCAGCCTGAGATAATAGCAAAGCAACTAAACTAAAGTGGCAGATGCAGGAGAAATGAAAATTGCCTACCTTATGTTTTCCCTTCATTCTGCATGTGTCTACATCAGCTTGTCTAGATTTCCATGTCAATTTCTGCAAGGATCAAGAAAGAAATCAATTAGAGCCCAGAGGTTGTTGCATTTGATTTCAGAAGTAGAAGTCCCTTAGGGAAGACTAGCTGTTGAACATATATTTATTGAAAGCTTTCTGCACCCTTTCTCCATGATTAATTCACCACAACAATGAAAGATCAGTGATGTGGAGCATTCACTTAATTTTATGTTGCCGTCTATTCATTAGACTGAAAACCTATCCCTTTCTTTTAAAGCCTAAACCAACGGCAATAGGTCAACTTTGCTTAAAAGTACTAGATGCTCTCTTCTTTTAATTTTATATTGTTCTGCAAATCAGAATAAGCATTTATAGATTATAAACCCTACCTGGAATCTAAATAAAATATGTATTATGGACATCAACATTTTAGATTAGCAAAGAAATAAAATTCAGGTAGTTCTTTTCACTTCAATTCAGCTAACAGGCTCAGAGACCCCTCCACCTATCAAGACACTGTTGACTTGCTCTTTCTCCAGAACACTTACAGGTAAATCCCAGCCTGGATTTTCTGGGGGTGAGTTTGAGGAGTGGTCAAATGTGGATGAATTGTAAGATAACTTGATATAAAAACATATGGCCTAGGATAGTAACACCTTAGACAAGACTGTGCCCTCACTTTTAGATGAGTAACTGGGCATAAGCTCATCTTCAGAAGCATTCATAGTTATAATTAAACTTTCCTCTCTTCTACAGTGGAATACATTCAATGCCCAAATGCTTCTACCAAGGCTGCATTTGGTTACATACCCTGGAGATATTAAAGGGGAGGCTCAACGAGGCCCTGAGCAGCCTGGTCTAGTTGGGGGTGTCCCTGCTGACTGTGGGGAGGTCGGACTAGGTGACCTTTGGAGGTCCCTTCCGGCCTGGACCATTCTGTGATTTTATGATATTGTATAATGCGAATGCAATGCAAAGGAGCTAAAAGGAGATTATTTCTAGTATGTTATGTTAATATGGTAATGCAGACAAAGCTCTTCTGAGTTTGAACCTAACTTCCCATGGAGATAACGTGAATATATATCTACAAAGTGGTGTTATAATAAGATTTTATTTAGCAAGTACTTGCATGAGTGAATAACATTTATGTGCATGGAAATAAGTAAAGAGCACTTGCCTTTTATGATGAAAGTTTCAGTATACTTAATTGGGGTAGTATAGCTGTTATAGAAATCTGCTGAATATAAATGAATAGATGTTTGACAGATGTTCCATCAGGGACCTCACTGTATTTCAGTACAAATTGCTTATCAGCTCAGCTAAATCACTTATCAGAAATTCATAGAGGACATGATTGCTATTCTAGCTTTCCCCAAATATGATTAACTATACCATCTTACTTGCTTATTACAGTTTTTACAGGAGCTCTAGCAAGTTGTTTGAAACAATGTTATTTTCCTATTTATTTGAAGCTTGTTCTAGTGTCCTTGGTTTCTGCATAATGATAGAAGCTACTTACTTTGCTAAAATAAATTTCTTCTGTATGTGATGCGTCCATATCAACAGTATAAATATGGTCCCTGTAAACAAAGGCAATGCAATTCATTAATGCAAAGTCAAATGGAGTAGTCAGATGGTTCATTTCCTGTGAAGAGAGCTATCTATCACAAGATAATCCATAATCTATTCAAAAAAAAGATCACAGGTCTTACCAGGGAGTGTTACTGGCAGCATTGCCTGCTTCTCCCAGAAAAGCACTTTCATATATAACTGTTTTCCTTTCCATTAAGAAAAAAAAGAAAAATGACAGAAAACTTTAAAGGAAGATTCTTTCTCAAAAGCAATTATTTGAACAAATGTGATTTTGGAAGGGAGACGAGCCTTGTATAATTTCTGTTCTATAGGTCTTACAGCAAATGCCACAATCTAGCATGCAGATGTTTTTGTGTGTCCAGTAATCAGCTGCAATAGCTCTTACGCAGCCTTTGCCAGATTCCTCAGCTAGCAGTCACTATGCCACATTTAGCCATTCAGGGTTAAAAAGAGGTTAATGTTTTTTTCTTTTTTTTTTTTAAATTATGTGTCTAACCTCAGCTGTGACAATTTGATTGACAATATGGTAGGCAAAAGGCTGACAGCCATAAAACTATTCCCAGAAATCATTCTTCTCTTCACAAACTGGTGGCCAAACTAAACTGTAGAATACTCCTCTGAAAAAAGTTCACATTTCTTGCTTGCATTTACCTTCTTGTTTTCCTAAGAACCTGTCCCTCTCTACAGTTAGCGGCCAATCTCTCTTTGAAACAAGGAAATAGACTCGGCTACTCAGGTAAAGAGATATTTTTAAACGTTCTCCTCTATGTAAGCTGAGAACAAGGACATCTCTGTATGGAACTAAAAATTTGAAAAAACTCACCAACCCACAAGGCTGTAGTAACTGCCACATCAAATTGGGACTAAGCATCTCATTTTTCCTTGAAATAACATTGACTTTTTTTCAAAATGCAGGAAGCTGTGCAGCTGGAGCATGATCCAGAGCATTGGAGGGGTCTGCTGAAAGTAGGATACAGACTGTTTCCATTTTAGAAACCCCTGCTCTCAAGGTTAGCTTCATTTTATTGGGTTTTTGGAAAATAGTGCTAGTCTTAAATAAAGCAAATACAAAATACTGCTATAAGAGGAATAAGCAACACCTCTCTCATGTAGAGAAAAGAGGCAGCATCGTTGTGGGGAACTGGCTGCTAAAAACCTACTGTCTGCTACAGTGCTTGAGGCTGTTTGCTTTATAAGATGCTAAACTGAGGAGTTGCGGGTTTTCTTCTCTTCCAGACTCTGTAAAACCAGAGCTGTCATTTACTTCCAAGATTGGTTTAATGCTTCAGTTTATAATTTGCCTGACTTTACTGGCAGACCAGTGGTCAGGGTTGGTGCTGGACTAAAATTACCCATTACAGTGCTATCAGCTTCATAGATTACTGTACAGTTCCCTTTTTATGTACATCACTCCTAGTTGTTGTCACTCCTACTATATAAAAGTGGGAACAAAATCTCTTGAATTGCAAATTAGGTGCGGCTGGAGCTCTAAAAACCTTCTTCCAGCACAGCTCCTGATTTTAATCATCACTCTTGCTTTCCAGTGGTTATGAATTTTTCTTTTTGAACAATTAGAAAATACAATGGTGGTATTCAGAATGAGGCTTGAGTTATTTAGTTCCACTCTCAATGAAAGTTCATGGGACTTATTTTCTGGTTCAAGAAAAATTTCAAAGAAAACTCAGATGCTAAGTTATGGGATCATCCGATAGAGGGTTAGTTTCAGGCAAATTACATATAATTTTCTCATGCTGTATGTGAAATGTAGCTGCTGACAATGTCAGCGGAGAGCAAAAGAGCTGTCAGATTCAGGGGAGGGCTCTCTAACCACAGACAATGCAGGATTGTCCTTGCCCTCCTTTTCCCACTGCTGCCCAAGTCCTACTATCTACTAGCTGTGGTATGTGTACAGCTCGCTGCTAATTAAGTTATTCTAATACAAATTGACTTAATCCTAGAGCTTCCGTTTTTCCCACCTCCAGTCAGCAGAACCGAGTTTTGTTGCCATGGCATAATCTTGTGGAGGAAGGGAATTTAAATAATGCCACCGGCTGTGCATGACCCTTGGCCACTCAATGCATCGTCTGGAAATGTGTAACTGCAAATGAGGAGGGAGCTATCCCAATGCTTTGCAGGCTCAATAAACCATTTTGTACATACACAGGAGGGGTGACATATAATGCGAACAAAAGCTGCCACCACACAAGACAATGGGAGGAGGAGACATGGCAAACTTGGAAAAGGGTGTGTGTGCACGGGCAGGGGGGTGTGCGAGTGTGAGAGAGACAACGAGGAAGTACCCTTCCCACAAGAAAACAGAAAACAGAGCCGGTCCTTTGCGGACTGCAAGCCAGATATTCAGACAGCACGGATTCATCGGATTCATGGGCTTTGGCTGAGTTATTCTAATTTATATTGGCTGCATATCTCTGCCTGAAAGCGTGAAATAAAGCCCTTCAGAAACAACACAAAATTTTATTTGGTAATAGCTAATACAGGAGTCATGTATGCTGGATGACAAAATAAGCAACTGACAGATAGAAATTTTGCTCTATGCCAGTTGCTCAGTAATAAAGTGTTAGTGGTTGTCAAATCTGAGTTGGTCCTCTCTTGTGCGTGGAAACTGTCAGCAAAGTAACACTGGATTTTCTAAAACAAGAAAACAAAAAAACCCAACCCAAACCTAACAATCCCAAAATAAAAGCTCTCAATGCTTAATCATGTGTTTTGATTGCTTTTCACATGAGTACAAACATAAATTTATAATCACTATATTTCAATGTCTAAAAAAACCAGCATGAAAGCAACATCTGATACGATAGCTGAGAGATTTATGGTAGCTACAGTAGTTTTCAAAGAAACTTGTTACAAAACTCTTCGAGAAATGCCTTTGATTATGTACACATTTGTTTCAGTCTCTAGATTTGCTACTACCTCTACAGGAGATGCAGTATTGCAGTTTCAAAATTTCATTCACACTAGTTATCAAAGGATGACTCATTTTCTGAAGTTTGTTACTTAAATATAAAAATGACCTTTGGATTTTAACTTGTATCATATAAGCTTCTCAGCCCACAAGCAGGGGGAAAAGAATATATCAAAGAGTTTTTGTGTTACCACAGAAAAAAAGTGTAAGAAGAATTTTTGAGCTTCCATAAGTACAAAACAGACCAGGACTTTATTCTTTTTTTTTGTAGGTCACTGGACCCTAGGAGTAGATAAGCACTCTCATTGTAGTAAACTGTTTTATACAAATATACAGCCACATAATAGTTAAGAATGCATATTCACATAGTACTACACATACTACCCCTCAAATATTAGCTGTCTTTATATAACTTGTGCACACAGTGGTTTCGTATCCCAAAATGTTTTGCTGGCTTTTCCTGATGTAATACTGGTTGCTTGGGCACTGTGACAGTCTAATTGCGTCAATCTCAAGTCTGGGAACAAACTATGAATACAGCCGAGCGAAATCCACAAAGCGGATTTACCGCCTTCTCACTGCAAATGGTTTCCTAATTTAAAGGAAAACAAATAAGGAAAGCAAAGAGAGCTCAGCCATGAAAAGGAGGAAATCCTGCCACCACCTTTCAAACCCCTTCGGCTCACTCCCCGGCCCCGCTCATTATCACACTAAATGCAGCAAAATCATCAAGCCCTGAGCTGAGGCAAAGGGCAGGGAGGCCTTGCTGCGGGGCTGCCCATTCTTTGTGCCCTACAGCCAATGCCACCGCATCTCCCTGTGGAAGGATGCATGTTCTTTGCCCTGACTTGATGCAAGGGCTTGGCTCCAGTGAAAACCCAGAGCTCTGATGCCCAGATTCCACATCAACTGGCGCCTCTGAGAAGCCCAAAGAAGCTGTGCTTAGCTGGTATGGCTGTGTAGGTCAACAGGCAGAAGTGTGGTCTTCCTGCAGCCAGGGACGCGACTGTGTTAAAATGGCACTCTGTGACTCTGCTGGTGTAACACAGCTAATTACTTGGTGCTGACTAGAGGTCAACAGGCAGATTTCCACCACAAGACATATCCGACCACCCAGAAGATGGGGAGCGGCTGTTTGAGAAGGAAACCAGGCAGCTCCCGGAGGCTGCCAAGGGCTTTGAGGACAGGGCTGGTGGTGAGAAGCTGCCTGTTCAGCAGCTGTTCCCTCTCGCCTCCTGGCCATCCCACCCACCACTTCTCCCATCTGCAGCAACAGCCTGGCTCTCTGTGGCACATGCAGAAGGATGTATGTCTCTGATGGACGAGAAGGACCAGAAAAACAGCAGGAAACAAGCTGCTACCAGAGGGGCAGCTTGTGGGGAGGTCCCAAACGAGATTTGTGTCCAACAGCTCATAAAATGCACTACACATCCTTGCTAATCTGGACCATTCTTGCATTTATCCTACATCCACCAAGTAATTCCCACTCAAAGATCACCAATCTCCTTCACTAATGACAGAAAGGGAGAAGTGTTAATGTCTGATCTGTGCTGTGTTGGAAGCTGTATAAATAGGTGTACTGAAGCTGACAGTGCCACGCTGAGCTACGCAAACTAAATGGGTGGATCTATATGCAACTTTAATAAAAAGGTGTGTGCTTGTATCTACACAGTAGAGCTCAAAAAAAAAAAATCCAGGCATGTTTGCCTCTTTTTTTCTCTTAACATACTAAAAGCATGCCTAAACTAGCAACGTTATAGTTTAATAACTTTTGTCTGAACATGCATTTGTGCACCAGAAGACTCATTCTCTAAAATACGTCATCAATGGTGTGCACAAACCAAGTGACAGGATGAGGACAGACTCTCTTCTGCATGGGGCTGAACAATTTCTCTGGCAACCTCCCTCTTGCTGGACTCAAAGGAAGGCAGAGGTGTGTAGTTCTGAAATGCCTGTCTCAGCACCTCGCAGAACTGAACCATAGTTGACTGACTAACAAGGTTTCCACCATGTCATACTGAGAGGCTGCAAAGCTCTCTTTGAGTGTGAGAAAATCCTAAAAATATTTTTATTTTTAGAGAACTCAGAGATCCCTCAGAGAACTCAGAATATCCCTCATCTTCTTCCTGCAAGAGATGAGCTGCCAAGCAGAGGACTACTGACCTAGCAGCAACGTAGAGGGTCCTGTTCATGACCATGACCAGCTGGATGTCCAGCCGGTGCCTCTGTGTGGTGTTCCGCCCTGGTTTGTGACCCACAAACACCGGATACTGTCTTGTATCTGTGGGAAGGCAAAAAAACACAACAGGGTCAAAAGAGAATCACAAACTGAAAGCATGCTATCACACAGCATTATGGGGCCAAGCTATGGCCAAAACATGGTTTCTGTTCTGCCCTGGCACCACAGCCTGGGGTTGGAAACCATAAGCACAGACGGCTGGAAAGTTCTTCAGGGTTACAGTCTTTGCAGCTTCAGGGTAGAAAGTCATCCTTTGTCTACCTTTGTAGAAGTTAAAAATGGGGAGGTTTCATAGGGTGTAAAGCTGTTCTGGAGCTCTTGGCACACAAGTACATGGTGCTTTCTCACAGTTTTTCTTTCACTGCTTGCAGAGCCTAAATGCTTGCTCCTAGCTGCCAAAGTGTGTCTAGCAGGACAAAGCTGTTTCACAGTGGCCCATCAATCACCACAATGACTGGACTGGTAATGGTTAAAGCAAAATACTTGACTCTTCTTGGTGCAAAGTGCCAGCTTCCTGGGTCTCCTATGACTGCCATCATAGAACAGCTGTGGGGATTTCTGAGAAAAGGTGGGAAACCACCAGTTGAACTTTATAAAATGAAAGTCACTGCATATTATTTTGGCAGCCAGTCTGATACTCTAGTTCTTCCGGCAACTGGACAACCATACTGACTGGAAGCCTTGCACTGAGCTTATGCTATCAACAAGTCATATTTCTCTCCAACTCTACCAGTCAGCAAGAACATTTATTCACTCTATTCCCATTATTCATTTGGTAAGACATCAGCATACGTGGGTTGTGCTGCTGATCCACAGATGATCTATGTGTACAACCTATAACAGTGAACACTCCTGCACAAGGGCCATCTTGCTGTTCAAACTTCATATATACACGTGATCATGATCTCTGGATGCGCTAAGTAGGGATTTAGTTAGGTAAACAACAAGACAGAGGACAGGAGGATGATAAACCTCTGATAAGCATCTTCATCAGTGCAAAACCACTGCATGTGCATGTTATACAGACCTGACTACCATATCAATATGCTTTCCCAGAAAGCTGGAGGTGACTGAGGGAGTCTATTTCTTTGGAAACTTGGCTACTGCTGTAATGTTTTCAGCTATTGTCCTCTAAAAGTATTTTCCCTGTTAAGCTCGGTCAAACTATTGATTCACACCATGGCTTCAGCAAAGCACTTGAGAGTGCTATGCGTCAGAAAGCCTGGTGATAAAACTGTATAGGAACAGGAACTTCCCCTCAAATCAGATGCTGACAGCTCTTGGAGAAACAAATTAAGATAGCCCAAGCAGGATTTATGTTCAGAAACTTAACCTTTCTGACCAAGTCCTACATGCAAAATGCCAAGTTTAACTGTCCTGCTATTCTCTGTCTAATACTGTTTCCTCTATAACTCATGGATCTAGTGTGAGCTGGGGGTTTGTACATTCATGTGCATTTCAGTATGCCACAGAGGAAGAAGTTATCCCATGTTCTATTTCTCCAAAAGGATCAGGACATTAGGACTGTCAGCATTATCCTTCTGGAGAGTGAAAATGTTTGTGCTAAAGACCTAGTGTCTGCATTAGGTATGCTTCAGCAGGGTTTGC
Organism: Nycticryphes semicollaris; assembly: GCA_013400055.1. Lineage (NCBI taxonomy): Eukaryota > Metazoa > Chordata > Aves > Charadriiformes > Rostratulidae > Nycticryphes > Nycticryphes semicollaris. Next base: position 246,437 of record VXBJ01001895.1, read on the forward strand.
TTCAGAGCAGTTCTGCCCTGGTCTTGTATCCCAGATGCCTACTAGTATTTGGAGCACATCAAGTGCTCCCATGGAGCCTGTCTTTCAGCTTGGTCTTACCCAAGGCAGACAAATTTACAGGTGCCAAGGCCACCCCAAAGTACAGTAAGGAAGGACAATGAAGAGATTCACTTTAAATTCAAATTCATGACCCAAAGTAGGCTTAAACATAAGCCTATTAGTTGCTGACCCACTACTCCTTAGCATACTTTTACAGGCCCAGGTGCTAAAGACTTTCTTCTAAACACCTGAACCTTTGGGATTTCAGAAGACTTTTCTTTGCAGTAATTGTTATTGAGTTGAGGTAAATGTAAAAGACTCAGTTATGCTAAGCCTGACTTGCATGGTGAAATGCACCATGTTTAGCCAGCAAATCTCAGTACTGACACACAGCTGTCTGTATTACCCTAGATTTTGGAGACTTTGCCAATTACTGCAGAAGAGAGATTCTGTTACAAAAGATTCTGTTACAAAATATTCTTTGTCTTGATCTGTTTTTTAGCTACATTTCCAGCTCAGCAAAAAGTGCTTAATGTTAAAGCAGAATCCATTAGATAAAAAATTATATTTTCAGAGTCAGTTACTTCAGTGTGCTATGCTGGAAACTCTGAGGTGCTTCAACAGTTATCCAGAGCTACATTTTCACACGTTTGGTGAGGGACGCTGACTGTGGGGCTGAGGGGGAATGCTTTTCTACTTTGCTGCTGGATAGAGCAAGATATTTGGTTTGATTAGGGGACTAGAACATCTCTCTTATTAGGAAAGGCTGAAGGACTTGGGTCTTTTCAGTCTGGAGAAGGGAAGAGTGAGGGAGGATCTGATCAATGCCTATAAATACTTAAAGGGTGAGTGTCAAGAGGACGGGGCCAGTCTTTTATTCAGTGGGCCCAGGCACAAATGGGAACATAGGAAGTCCCATCTAAACATGAGGAGGAACTTCTTTACTTCAAAGATGGCAGAGCACTGGAACAGGCTGCCCAGAGAGGCGGTGGAGTCTCCTTCTCTAAAGACATTCAAAACATGCCTAGGTTCCTGTGCAATCTACGCTAGGTGGACCTCCACTGGTAGGGGCATTGGACTAGATGATATCTGAAGGTCCCTTCCAACCCCATATCATTCTGTGAAACTGTGATTTTGCTACTGAATTGTCTTGTCTGAGAAGGCTATGGGTTTGGAACATCAAGCAGTTTACCACCCAGCAGTCATAAGTAAATGCGAAAAAGTCATGCTCCTACATTAGTATCTGAGAATGTTCATTGGCTGACTGAGGAGACATGAAGAAAAACAACTTTATTCATTGCAATTGTAACAAAATACTGTTGCTTTTAAATCATCTGATCAGTACTAAGCAAATGAAATCCTCTGTACTCTTATACTTACAGTTGCCATGCGAAATACTGATCGGCTCAGAATCTTCTGGGAATCCAGCCCCAGCAAAGTGTAGCAGTGTGAAATATAGCAGCAAGGCTTCTGACCTCATAGTAGTTCAGCTGGGAGGCTTCACTTCTTCACTTCACCCTGTGGAAGACAAACAAGGGGTTAAATGCCTTCTGTCAATTCAGTTTTAACCACTGCACACAGAAAGCTAAAAAGAGTTCATGAATTGGAGAGGGAGCTTTCTTTCTCCTCAAGCCTCTTATCATACCTAAGGAAGTAATGTTTCTAAGCAGACATTTAAAAACACCAAGGTGGGTGTTTAGCCCAGGCCCCAGCAGTGCCACGTCCTGCTTGAGGACAGACTTAATACCTGTGAGTTATGAAGAATTTTCTACCTCAGCTGCTTACACGCAATAACGAAACTTTGTCTCCAGCACCGATTGACAGCTGAGTTTTTCAGGAAATATTTTGTTCCCCCCTTTTTTGGTTTACATAATTAGATAATGGCACAATGATACACACCATAAATAATTTTTTAAAAAATTATGTTATTCTGGTTAAAAGAGATTAAAGGTTATACTACAGGACTGATTCATACCCTGCAGAGTTGTGAATCAAGTGAAGAATCACTAAAAGAGTTTGATGGAGCATGCAGAACATGTCATTGGGCTTTACCATAAAAATATGTACCCATAAATTTAGGTGCCATAAAACCAATACTCCGACTTGTGATAAAATAAGGGAGAATAGAACTGTCTAAAATGAGTGTTTTTTCCCTGTGTTCCACTGATGCATTCACTTGTTCACATTTCATGTACAAAAATATCCCTAAAACTTGAAGATAAAAGGAGCCACAGGGACCTTTGGATACAGTGAAAGAAAACAGTACATAATAGAGTAAATAGCTCATAATTCCCAGGCAAATTCCACACAGACGTTGATCTACAGGGGAAATCAGTGTAAAAGTGGGGTTTTCTTTTCATCCCTTCCAGAGTTTCAAACCTTTGATGCCGCCTGCCAAAGATTCCTTTTGAACAAAGGTATTTTAGAGTAGTCTGTCAGTCATTCAAGATTTACGGGCAGAAAGTCAAACTTCATAACCTACACAGTCTTTGAAACTTAATTTGGCAAACAAAGTGCTAACTTGCCCTTCTGCAACACCATTTAATATTAGATACCTATGTCTCCTTTCTCGATGCCAAAAAAAGCATTAACAAGTCTTGAGTGTTGCATTTTCATTTGTAATTTCACAGACGCTGCTGATTCCTCATCTTTTACCCAATTGAAAAATGTCACAATAATTAATTTGCTATGTCAGATATTTGCTTTCAAATAAAATTTCACCTCCTATAACTGGATTGGAATAGGGACTCTGTTGCAGGGCGATACAGTCCATAAGGACTAATGATTTATTATACTCTGTGTTTGCCTATTATTATTCAAACACACAAATTGGAAACTTGGCTGATTCTCTATTTCTATTAACATAATAACTGAGAGACTGAGTTAGACTGAGGCTAGAAAAAATAAAATTTAATGTAAGGCAGTGACTGCCACCTTAACTGAACAAAGTGTCAGACGGATGGCAAAGAATAAAAATAGCAAGAATAAATGCAACACAATGCAGACGCTGTCTGTCTATTTTACCTTATGTGAGAATGCATAGTAGAAGATAGTACATACAAGCCCCAAGAGAAGCATTTCCATCTAGCACTGGTTAGGCTGATAGCTGTGTATGATTACTGACACAGCTATGTCTGCCTGCAGACACTTTCTTTACCTGTTTCCTCCATTTGTCTCTTTAATCACCTCTTACATTTTTCTCTTGACTGTTAGCTCTCTAGGGTAGGAACTGTTTCTTTCTATTTGTTTCCATGCCCAGTGAAACACCATTTAGGGCCCTTAGGAATGCCCAAAGTAGAAATAAGGAGCAGAAGTAAATAAAATACTTGGAAACAGTTTCCCTCAAAAGATTTGAATTAAAGTTATACATGTTAAAGGGGCCCTTCCTTTCTCTACAATTTTTCAAAATGTAGTTTTCCCCCTTTTAAAATTTTGCCTCGTAAGTACAATGCAAAGTAACAAAGTGCCTTATTTTAATACACAAACAGAGTGGAATTATTTCCTTCTTGAAACTGTTACAGTCCAATGCAGAAGTCTTTTCCGAAATGCACACGAGAAGCAACAGTTTAAAGGGAAGAAACTTATCAAGCAGTCCATTTCTTCCACTTAAACCTTATTCATCCACAGTATCAGTCTGAACACTGACAATTCAAACCACTTGGCTCATAGCGATACTCTGGAGCATAAGAATAGCTGCTTTCTGTTACTCCCTATCAGCACATCATCCACTATCTAACAATGTGCATACGCTATGAGGAAAGCATTACAGTGCTGCAGACATATCACTGCACTCCACTTTAGAGCCTGAAAAACTTTTCCCATGGTTGATTCTGCACCGTCATTCCCTACTTCTCATTCAGGCATGTGTACCACATAAATATATATGGGAGACAGGTTCCCGGAAAATGAACAACACCTAGCATGCTTACTTTGTCATTTTACGTCATTTTATGCTATTGGGTCAGATCTTCTTCTTTTACGTGAAAAAAATTAACTGACAAACAAACAGACATACAGCCTTCTAATAAAGACTAGATTACTAAGCTTTTAAGTATATGAAATTCTCTTTCATTCTTTGGGTAGGGTCTGGGGAAGAAAAAAAAAAAGCATAATTCTCTGTTGCTCTAGTGCTAACATAGTTTTCAAATTCATATAAAGTAAATGCAAAACGTCTACTTTGACCTGTCAACAATTCAAGTGGACTACACATCTGTAGCAATGCCTGTGCTGATAAAGTAACATCGAGTACGTCTCAAGTTGCATCCAAAGGCACCTTTTTACTAGGAGGAAATTATTCAAACATAATGTTACTTCTGCTGTTCTTACAATGGTGGAAAGAGCTGTACTGTTCCAGTGGAATTTCAGAAAATTGCTGATTTGAGAAGGTCACACTTATTTTTAGTACAAATTTCCTTTTCAGCAAATACTCAGCTCTGGTTGGGCTCCTGGGAGTGATGCAAATGTTCTCACTTGCAACTGTGCTGAAACTACTTTCTAATCAAAAGTGCTTGTGAATGCAGTGTCTGATGAAGCATGAGTAGCTAGATAGCGATGCTGAGCGAGTACAGGCACCGTCTCCAAATAAAACTTTTGTAAACATCAATGGAGAGATCTTCAGTTAATGTAGACCACTGCAGCTCAACCTGGCCTCCATTAAGCCATACTGATTGAGAGAGAACTCGCTTTGAGAACTCCAGTTCTTCCTGTTCAAAACATGATTACTGGTCCTCTTGAAGGAAGCTAGTGGTGACAAGAACAGTGAGTTTTGGTGGTGTTCTTAGACTATAAGGCATGCTAATAAAATACAATGCTACAAAGATGATTAAGGGAGTGGAGCATCTCCCATATGAGGAAAGGCTGAGGGAGCTGGATCTCTTCAGCTTGGAGAAGAGGAAACTGAGGGGTGACCTCATGAATGTTTATAAATATGGACAGGGTGAGTGTCAGGAGGATGGAGCCAGGCTCTTCCCAGTGACAGGCAGTGATAGGACAAGGGTCAATGGGTACAAGTTGGAACATAAGAGGTTCCACTTAAATATGAGGAAAAACTTCTTCACAGTGAGGGTGATGGAACACTGGAAGGGGCTGCCCAGAGAGGTTGTGGAGTCTCCTTCTCTGGAGATATTCAAAACTCATCTGGATGCGTTCCTGTGTGACCTGATCTGGGTGTTCCTGCTCTGGCAGGGGGATTGGACTAGATGATCTTTCAAGGTCCCTTCCAATCTCTGATATTCTGTGATTCTGTGAAATGTTTAAGAGCATATTGTATAATCTATGTCTAACACAATAACTTGTAGCTATTGAGTCGGTGGAGTAGATCAGACATCTTCCAAGCTTAAAAAAAAAACAAACAACTAATATGCTTGGTGCATGCCTAAGACAATTGCAAATATAACTTTATGCAAGATACTTTGGTGCTCTGATTCTTTTTTTCTGACGTTGATGGTTTCAAATATCTATGTAAGAAAACTTGTTCTGGTTACTTTTGTGTTCCCTCTTCTTTGTTGTATTATGATTAAGTATAAATAAGCCACATGATCTCTTAATGTATATAGACATCCAAGATTTGCCTTCCTAGATGGAGTAAGTTTTTCTGTTTGTACACTGCAGCCCAAAGATGAACCACCTCTAAGTTGGACATCTGGACACTAGTGCAATATAGTCGATATTACTATTATAGTTACTCACTCAAAGCCTATGTATACATATAAATATACAAATTCATATGTCCCCTCCCCTCCAAGATGCTTGACATAGGGGCATTTAATTTTGTGAAAAACATGCTGCTGGCCTGAAGAAGTTTCTGAAGTTAAGAAAGTAATGATAATTCCAAATCAAGGAGAAAAGTCTGGTTTTTTCTGAGCAAAGTACCCTCCACTATGGCTATCCACGTCTACCTAAGCCAACAAGAAGCCATCATCATCAGCTCTGCTTTTTGCTGGTTGTTATTTTTAGTATTTAGTGAACAAGTCTCTGTGGAAATGCACGCAGAATAGCTGCTTGGCCAAGGAAATGATTACATGGCTGCTGCCATTATGCCCTAGTAAATAGGTTGTTGTATTTACAGCTCGCAAGTTCCAGAAGGGTTATACAAATCACACGACAAATCCTAAACAGGAAAGCTAACTTACTAGTAAATTCCATGAAAAAGTAAGACCAAATCTGAACTTGAGAACAAATTCAACAGCAACCACTGTTTAGACACATCTATAAATAACTGTTGAAAGGGAAACCTTCCGTGTTAGAAACCATCCCATCTTGTTGCTTTGGCCTCATTGTATGTTCAGCTAGCCCCAGCATAACTTCAAGTAAAATCAAAGTATGTAACCATGTCAGAATTTTCCCATGGCACAGTAAGCCTGCTAAGTAATGGACAGATCTTGTTATATTCATTTATTACAAACCTCCTTTATACCATGATGGGTTGTGTTCATACACAACAGCTGCACTTCGATCCACAAATTATTAAACTTAATGTGAGAATTACCAGACAAAATTCAACAGTCTGTGTTATGTATGAAGCAAGACCAGAAAACCTAATGGCCATAAAAAACCATGACTGTCTTAAATTCTTTTGTTTCTACAAAAATGTAGAAATAACTTACTCTTCAAAAGGCAGTACGTCTAGAAAGAAGGAACAGTATTTAAACAAACAGTAAGGAAATGAAAAACTAAAGCCAGATTAATTTGAACTAGTGCATAAGGAAAAATGCATGACCAGAAAAAGTAGAAGCCTCTGTGAACTGACCCTGGAAATACTCAGCAAATAGCCCTTCTCATCACAGTCAGCACTTCTTACCCTGGGAAAAACAAAAGAACCATAAAAATCCGGGAAGAAACTGATTTGAGTTGCATAACCGAGATAAAAAAAAAGATGGATTCTCTCCCGGTAAGGGCTTAAAAGGCATTAAAGTGAATCAGAAGCCAAAGTTCTACTTCAGTGTCTCATTGAAAGAGGCATATAGAGCAGGATCTACCTACCCATACATAAGAAAGCACCTATTGATCTACACAGAACAAGCTTTGCCACACTGAAGGCAGAGCCCAGAAACTGGTCAGCCGATCTGACTCCTGTTGCCGGCTAGGGTACAGATTTGCCATCCGATCCTGGCAAGCATCCTTCAACTCCTCTGGCTAAGCCTTCAGAGATTTCTGAGTGGAAGACACTGTTACTGCTATTTACCCCATTACTTTCACAGTTCCTAGAAAGTAAAAGGCAGGAGTTCTGTGCAAGTCAGAGAAAATAATTAGGAATAATGCAACAACAACAACATAAAAAGAGGAATACAACCTGCAGGCTGCAGCTTCCAGAGAATGAGGAAAGTTAGGCCAGCACAGCGGAGCTGTTCAGGAGAGCATCCTTTGTGTACGCCTGTTTGGGTGGTGAGCTAGCTGCTGCTTGGCCACCTCGCATGGTTGCACCTGGCAACAGAAGGGATCATGCAAAATGCCCAGGCTGAGTGATGCCAAGGGCATCAGACAGATGTGAGGGAACAGAAGCTCAGCGGGTGTTCAGAGAGCTCAAGAGAGCAGAGACACAAGTGGCTATCAGCAAGACACAGCATGGGGTGTCAGACATTACAACTGAATTGGCACGTGGCAGGACAGTGCTTGGGATGGCCAGTGCTTTTGCTTGGGTTGTCCTTTCTCTAGTAATTGCTGCTCAGTCACCTGAATGGTGGTGCAGGTGGCCACAGAGACTCAATGCCAGCTCTGTGTCCATCATCACTACCAGCCTGCAACATCTTTTTGTGACCAATGGTGCAGCCATCATTCTTCTTTCCTCTCCTGTCCTGCTCCTGTTGTCTCTACAGCTGGCCATTCATTTCATGTGGCCAGAAAGGCAATTTATCACTCCAGGTAGCTGGCTGCTATGCTGGAGAGGCTGGTGCATGAATGCATTGGGGTAATCACCTGTACTCCTTCAAAACTCACAGTAACAAGGGGTTGCTCCTGAATGCTGGTGGGGGGAGGGAGTCCGTGCCCAAGGGAAGCCTCCACCTCTTTGGCATCCCTGCTGACCCTAAATTATATGCATGAAGCACACTCTCTTTCATCTTTTGTGTGTTATCAAAACATTTCTTCCTGACCATAAGAAGAATGCATGGATGCCCTCTGCTATACACACTTTACTACCATTTTAATTGGATTCAGTACTGCTTACTCATTGCCCAGCTGCTGTGGGCTGCATGCCAGACATGACGATTAGGCCCAAGGGAAAGACACGAATGAGAGCCATTTTGCCTCATATAGTAAGCAACAGCATCTACCTTCAATAAAAAGAATACAAACTTCATAACTAGTTTGATGGAAATCAGGTATATGGATCATGCAGAACTTCTTGCTAAGACTTGTAAAAATGCACATCTAAGATAAAATTTCAGCCAAGACACAAAGTGCCTTCCAAGCTATTTTCAGGGTTATTTGCTTATTTTGTTCAGTTTGTGCAAAGACATAAGTCCTCACTAGTTTTCCTCTCTCCTTGTTTGCAACTTTACAAGGCCATATATCATGCCCAATAATGTCAGCTATATGTAACATCACTACCTTCTGCTTCAGTAAGCGATAAGCTGAAAAGATCTGGACAACCCCCAGGCAGCACTGATGAGCCTCAGCCTTCCGAATGGTAGTAGCAGGTGTCAAGTCAGTAGGCAAAACTCAGCATGCTTAATGCTGGCAACCTGTCTTGTCAAGATCAACATTACTGCACGATCCAGTGCAGTGCAAAAAGAAAATGTAAAGAACAAATGGAGGCCTAAATAGGAGAAACCTTCTGCTGACCCGAGTAAGACATCCCTGATGACTGCAGCGTTAATAGGATGCTGCTGTTCAGAGCAGGAACAGTCAGATGGAAGATGAACATCTCCCAGATGGAATTAGAAGCATCTCAGGCCTATCGATTTTGGTTGTAACCTTTACTGTAAACAGTCCACGGGGGCCTCATCAGCCACCTGTTCAGTGATATTTGCATTGAAATATAGAGCCAACGTAAATGAGAAAATGGCCACAGTTCCTTGCTAAAGCATCTGCTCTATTACATCCCTCTGTCTATGCACCACCAGCGGCAGCAAAGGTTCAGGTTTTAGAGGAAGGGGTAACACAGTGGCATTAGCTCTCTCACATGCCACCAGAACCAATGAACGCTCCATTTGTCATGATGTTGATGGTGGCGGTAGTGGTATTATATCATGCAATATTTCACTTTCTAATAATTGCTCAGTTTTATACTGCAAGCAGGCTTGCCAAAACGGGGAGGAAAGCCATCTGCGCCTGGAGAATGAATGCCAGAAACATTTGCAATTTTATTTTGGGGTTATAAACCTGCAGAATGGAACAAAGGCAATGCCTAAATAACCCCTTTCAGTACCACCCCCAACTACACAGAGCAATAGACCTAACCCTGGAACAGCTTGGTTGGTCATTACAAAGATGTCTTTATCATTTTTAAAAGCCTCACTCATTTGAGAGATAAAAATAGCTCTATTGATTATTTGTGGGACTTCAGCAAACCTCTGTCAAGATTCTGAATTGATTTAAGAGCTAAATGTAGCAATCACTGCCTTTTGACAGGAGAGAACGCCATCTCTAATTTATACTTTGCTGTTTCATCTCAGCATGCTTAATAGAAAACAGATACACTACCAGCAACACCATTACTCTCTCCAGCCCTCACTTTCTCTGGGAAATATCAGTGCCAGTCAACTGACCTTCCATTCTCTCATCTGATGGATGGAATAAAAATTATGTAGTTGCAGGTGACCCAAAGCTGTAACGGGAAAAAAATGTGGTCTCCTTTTGTTTTCTCCTCCTTTTAGGTAACAAAGGTGAAACATGACAATATTGACAATTGTCACTGATTAGAAGTTTAACACAGCCCTGCAGACATTGTCTCAGCTGCCACAGCCCTGCTGTAAACATAACATTAGGATCAGGCAGTAATCCTAAAACAATCCCTTCAGCTCAGCCAACTCTCCAGTTCAGATTCCCTCAGATACTTAGCATTTGCTTCCTTTCACTGCTGGTACATACTTAAATGGATTGCAACCCTTCTTCACCCTCTAATCAGGAGGAAAAAACTTAATTTCCAGTCCACTTACATCTGCAGAACAAATCAGATCAATACACAAGGGCATAGGTTAACTTTGAAGAAAAAGTTAGAATCCTATAAAACGTATCACTGAGTTTAAAGCTAAGTGTAATCACAAACAACTCTCCCCTGCTTTCTGTTGATACAAGAAACATTCATGCATTTAATGTGCGAAACCTAGCTGTAATTTTGGGGAACCTTGTCCCATTTGTTTGAAATGAAAGTGTTCATTACTTAAAGTGAGAAGACAGTAGAGAAATGTAAAACCTCACATTTAAGTCAGCTGTTAAGTAACCAGCGCGTACTGCTTAACTTTTGAACAATTTTGCCAGTTCATACTCTAAATCCATTTATGCAAAAATTAACTCATTAACCTGGCTTCATTTACCTTAAGTGCAACAGCAAGTTTTATTGGAGAATTTTTTCAAAAATCACCAATCAACTTTGGTGTGAAGTGGTTTGATACAATATCAAACTACACCCCTATCCTCAAAATGTGAATAAAGCCTCCTGTAGCACTGCAAATGCTGAGAACAGACATTATCGTTTACTTAGTAGTTATTCCATAGTTATTCCAGCTGTGGACACCATGCTACCTGAGAGTGCTCTACCCCCGTAGCCACCTCTGGAGAGCCCACTGCTTGTTCCACCCTGCAGTAGCCTGGTCATGGCAGCAGGAAAATTCAAGTCAAACCTCAGCATCTTATTCCAGGAAGGCACAAGGACACGAAGACACATTGTGGTCAGGCAAGCTGACTCCTACTGGTGGCAAAAAGGGCAAGGCTTTTCCCTCTGGAAATCAGGCAAATTTACCAGGGTAAGTTATGTTTGTCCCTGGCAGATTAAAAAAGTCAGGTAAGCAAAGAGTTCTCAATATATATTTATAATTTTAGCCTCTAATTTGTTTATGGAATCAGGTTTCTCAGGTTTATCTGCACCTTGCAGACGACCATAAAATAGTCTACTGCAAAAATGAAAAATGTCCACAAAATAAATATAATCCCGGAAAGAAATTTTAAAAATGCCTGTGGTTATGCACAAGCAGGTAGGGGGAAAAAAAAAACCAGAAGACTCCGAGTACTAAGAAAACAATCAAACTAACTGTGAACATTGTCTCTTAGCACTATCTCTGACATCTCTCTTCCTCAGACGTCCATCCATTCACATGTGCCACAGACTGATAGACATTCACCCACATTTAAAAGGCTCAGATATCACAGGAAAGCTTTTTTTATTAAAACTTTATAGAGAAATTTCATAGAACTCTGTCTTTCATGATTACTCTTCATTGCACAATGTTTTTGCTGGTATTTTTTGAAATCTTGAAGGAGTAGAATAAATCTGACTCTGAGACAGAAAATCTATGTAGTTTGCTTTTCCTCTGAGATGAGCATGATGCTTTCAATAATCCAGTTCCTGCAGTTTGCTAGTAACTGCTAGCTGCAAGTGGCAGACTATGGGCTTTGCTACGCCTAGATTCACGCACAACAAATTCCCAAATTTTACATCATATATAATCCAAACATCTTTACAGACAAGTTAATACAAGAAAATACCCTATCCTCAGGAATACCTTTTGAGTAAAGGGATCACCTCAATCTGCCAACATGACACATTTTTCTCTCTTTTCTTTGTTCCATCACTTCAGGGTTATGAAGAAAACAGCAGGCCAAGCAAGAAGTCAACAGATACATAAAAGCAATTCTACTTCCAGGATACTACTGAGACAAATGATATTGTCTGTTAACCTGCACATAAGGGTAATTACTGTAATTCAATTTATTTTAAGGGAAAATGCTATATGCAGATATCATCAATTAACCTCTGCATATAAAAATCACAGTTCCTGTAATTAATAGAACAGTGCAAGATCACTTTAATTACTGTGGGTCTGTTACTGAGAGGAAACATGAACTATCTGATGTGATTTCGAGGGCAAACTTAAAATTGAGGTGTTGTGGGTCACAAAAAGTAGAAAAAAAAAGCCAAAAAAAAAATTACAGTTAGACAGAGATGAGCCCCTGCACCACATAAATACATTACTCTCTTCTCCTGACACACATTCATCCACATACTGAAGAATACAAGCATCCTTACACATTTGTTCACACCTGCTTCTTAGCACAGCATGAGGGAATTAGAGCGGCATAGAAAAGGAAGTCAAAGCAGCATTGACAAACGCCTGTAGTACAAGTTACAAAAGCAATAGCTCTGTTATTATGTGCTTTACTTCTTTGGAAAAGCTGTAGAGAAAAAGGTTCAGTGTAGCAAGAGAGAACAAGCCCACTGAGTATGACTGCCTGAAAGGGGCATGATGGATGAGCTTCCTTGCGGATAGTAAAAGCCTCTAATCTGTTCTCCGGCTCATTGGTAGAGCAAGGCAAAGTCGTTCTCTTCTTGTGCAGGAAATATCCTCTGCCTTTTCGACACCACGTGCAGGGTTTTTGCAAAGGACAATCCAGACTGTCACCCAGATGAGACAACAGCCTGTTCCCAGGTCCTGCGCTAGGGCAGGCTCAGCTATACAGCCCAAAACCCCGCAGCAAGACAAAGACGTTTCTATATTGCTCGTGCTTCCTTCGGCTATTTTAGGAATGATTGGCTGCATTCAGGTTCCAACTGCAAATAATGAGATACACGGGAAAAGAAGTAATTTTCATGGCAGCAGCACACAGCTAATGACTGATGCTGAAAACATTACTAATATACCAGCTAATTTTGTGGAGTTGAAAAAAACCACATTGTGTGCAACAGACAGAATGCAGGCATCATCCCAGTGATGAAATAACACCACCAACACCAGGCCAGGTGTTGGTGGTGTTATTTCATCATTCTAGCGTTCACTGAAGAAAGTTTGGCTCTAACTGAAATACTAAGGCTTTCTCAGACACCAAAGACCTATTCCCAAACTTTCTCCTCTTCTCCACTAACCCCTGAAACTTCACTCCTTAAAGGTGTAAAAATGCAAGAAAAGCAATGGTTGATTAGCTGAGTGCATCTATGTGACTTCAGCAAGATTGCTTGATGAGGAGGAACACAAGAATTATGGGTTTTTACCCAATCTGCCAGGTCCTTTTGAACCTAAATGAATCCTTCCTAGCTTGCCTGACAGAACAGAAATTCCTGTGCAGGAACAGGGAAGAAGGCAGCATAGCTGGCAAACTGCTGCTGTTATTTCTTACTCTGCAGTTCTGTTGCTTATGTGATTTATATCAAATGCTGCAGAGAGAGTTTCCTCTAACTTTGGGTTGGCCTCAATAATGTGGACATTCAGCTGATCAGCTGCCAGGAGCTGATCTACAGCCAAGACCCAAATTCCTGCCAGCAGATAGAAAAGCAAAAAAGCACAAAAGACATCAGACCAGAAAATCAAATTACTTTTAAATGATACTGAAGGCTGCATGCATGAACCGTGCTGACCTCACTAGAAAAGCTTGAAGAGATCCAGGTTGGCATCAAGGTGTGACGTTCTTAACCGGACTCCAACCTGGCAACTCCATGCCAAGCCTTGCCTATGTGTATGAATGATGTCTCACAGATTATGCTTCCTTGCACCGCAGAGCAGTGACTCTCCAGTTTGCAGCACAGTCACACAGTTAGCAGTTACAACTAAAGGCCATCAGTTTGTTTTTATTTACGCCAGCAGGAATGCTGACACTTGCATCTAGACTGTGGAGTACTGATTCCCATTGGACTTCGGGAAGACCTGCAGCTACTCTACAGCTCATAACGTCTGCTCTAACCCATGGATGGTGTTGCTGTACCTTTTTATAAGCTTTCCAATCATAGAGTACTGTGTATATTTAATACTTTGATCTTCATAAAAGTGCACATCTTTACATCAATACTCAGTTAAATTCTGCTAATATGATATGACTTTTGGGCAAAGTCTCCCATCAAATGTGAGGAAATGGAAATACGACATGCAAATTTCCTCTGAAATTTAAGGTTATACCTAAACTTTTAAAAGCAGAAAATCTTTTGGTTTGAATTCTTGCTTTCTTAGAGTAAGCAAGTTAGATGCTCCTGGTCATATTCCATGCTGTACTTCTTGTTAAAATTTGCCTGTGAGCAATTCAAAACAGAATCTCATGGGTAATATTCTTCTGTGGTAAACATCACTACATCAGCTTTAAGTAAGAGACTATACTTTGCATGTACATGCCCCTATATTCAACATGTGCTTGTGAAAGACAATTTTGCAGTATCTATGACTAAATATACTGATAAATTCTGGTATTCTGAACAACAGGACCAATACCACCTACAAAATGGGCTGTGATGCTCAATGAAAAAGCTTTTTGGAAGAAGACGTCTCTCAGGACGTCCCTTCAGGCTTTTCCCTCTTCTGATGGAAAAGTGAAACTTCAAAAGAAATCGCTTAACCTATGAAAACCTTTTCTTGAAGCTCTGAGGGACTCCGTTACCTGACATCTGCTTTACCTCAGGGTTGTCCTATACACCAGTCACAGAGGGACTCCGTGGGACAAACATGACAGAGCTTCTCCATACTCTCTCAAAACTTCCAGAAAAGTAAAAGGCATTTACTGAGTTCACTTACCACTAAGCTATAGTTACCGGATGTAGAATTAGAAACATTTCCAGCCACAGAACACATGGCACTCTTGGAACATGCTGAAGAACAATTTCATTTAAAAAAATAATTAAAATTTAATATTGAGTATGTTGTCATATATATAAAACACAGGATAAAAAAGTTGTAAATTAGTTGATAATTTATGATTACCTCATTGAATACTGGTGCCTACTGCAACTCCCCTCCTTAGCATAGAGCTAGAAATCATTTTTTTTCCCCCAGCAAACTACCATACTTATGTCCTAAAAGTATTACTTACTTCTCCAAACAGGACAAAATAACCTGCACAGGGTCTGCACGGAGGAGCATGCAGCCAGGAGGGGCAACACATACCGACGGCTAGCAAGAGGAAGTTGCAAACTGGCAATGTTCTACGATAAAGTGCTTTTATAAAGAACAGAATTAGATTGTGAGACTGAAAACTCTGATGCCTCTCTGGTACAGGCTGTAAGAAATGCTTGCATGCTTCCTTTCTGAATCCTAAGTAGCTCCCCACTATCCCTTCCCTTCTCGGCACTCACATACAGGGACTTTCTCTCGTAAAAGGATTTGGCTTTCCTCACGCAAAAACAGATTTGGCTTTCCTTACACCAGACCTGATTACACCCCTTACTCACACACCCCCTTACATTCCCCAAAAGCTGAGAACGTTATTTCTGCTGAAAGCTCAGAGGGACAGATGGTATCTTCCCTCCTTTTTTGGACAGATTTAAGAAGATCGCTAGTGCTTCACATAAATAAAAACCAGCTCTTGATGATCAAAAAATGACTAAATTTACAGTATATCTCTTAATTTCCATTTTAATAAAGCTGACTTGTGACATTATTTCTCTTAGCTGAATGCTGGTAAGCTCTGAAAGCAGATGCTACAGAGAAGCTGGCATAGAGAAATGTGGGAGCTTTCTCCCAGGGGTTGGACAATGAAGAAGATGGAGAGCAAGCTTCCTCTTCCTGAAGCTCTCTAGACATGTTCCTTCTTTTTCCGTCATAGAGACAGATCAACTGCCATGCTCCTTTTCAGTTGATATAGGGAGGCACCCTCCTTTCCCCTGGCCCACCAAACCAAAATAACTATTTCCCTCTGCCAGTAATGAAGCGTATTGCCCTACTGTGTGTTCCCCAAGGGCAGAGTCATCTAGAAAAATTTTGCCAGACTGGAAACAAAATGAGGACAGAAGTCTTTTCTTCTTTTCATCCACTTCAGTCTCTCCTCTTGCTATCCATGCTTAGAAATACACAAGGTCAAACGCATTAGGTCAAAAACGCTAAGCCACAAAACCTTCATAGTGTCCTCCTGCCTAGGACACTCTCAAGTAGGATTAATTGTACTGCATGAAGCAGCACACAGAGACTCTATAAAAAACTTTAATTTCCAATATGCTCCTTTCAAGGTATTTCTGATGTAAACACAGACAAAAGGTATGCTCTCTTTTATGACAGGCCTGAAATAAAGCAGCTCTAATTAGCAAAACCAGATACCACTTCAGAGGTAATGTAGTTTTGAATGCAAGGATAAGAAACCTCTCCTTTGAGCTTATTCAGCAAAAAGCAATCTTCCACCTTTCCTCCTTCTTGTACTTTCTTCCCTGTGACTCTGAAAATCCATACAATAGATGAATTGATGATTTCCTACAATAGTAATTTGATTACTGATTGCTGCTTTGTCATGAACCAACCATGCATTGTCTCCTGTCAACTAACATCCTGCATCATCTGAACAAAGTAGTCCACTACACAGCCCTGTCCACAGCTTCTCTTGCTGGCTGGACCCAAATATAAACTAGAAGACTGTATCTTACTTTCTGTCTGACACCACTGTAATAATAAATTTTGGGCTATAACCCATAAGGCAAAATACTGCTTGGGATTAAAGTAACACAAACAAGAGAAAGAAAAAAAAAGTATCTTCACCGGCAGAAGATGCTACTCTACTGGAGGTCCTTTTGGTTAATTTTTCCTAATTTGTATTTTACCTCAAGAATGCTAGGTACCTTGCAAAAAAAGGCCTTGTCCTGAAAAGTTTATAATCCACATAGACAACATAGACATGTGGATATAGAAGGTTTTTCTAATTTTTACAGGTACAAGAAAAACTGCTCTCACCTGCAGTGTTTGTGATTCAAATACATAAGGATTTTTACAGCATCACAGCATCCATAACAACTTGACTACCAACACCCCAAAATGCTCAGATCAACATGATGGGCCTGGACAAATGGATTCAATTGCTGACCTCCACTTCAGCACCAAGTCCTTAAAAATTGAATCATGGACACATGCACACACATGGGATGCATTCCCCAAGATAGATGAGTTATTGCTTGCAGTTTCCATTTCACCAGGGACATGGCTTTTGCAGTTTAAGGGGTGCAAACACAACGATTCTTCTCACTGGAAATACTCAACTCATAATCATGCATTTGCTTTGTTTTTCCATTATTACCAACTGGTCAGTCAAAGCTATATTTTTCTCTAGCTATACCTGCAAAAGTTACCAAAATAATAAAAGAGTTGTTATCAAATCTATTTCCTAAACAGCAGACTTTAGAAACCTTAACATTTGAAAACCACTGGGTAAGGTCTGGGAATGGATTGCAGAATTCTCTACTCAGTCTTGGTACAATAATAAGGGAAGTGATGCCCCACATTTTTTCAGTTGTCTTCAGAAAGTTTGCATTTAATTATTAGACTCCAACATATGGGCTTAGCCAGAATAATCTTATCATCACAACAAATTCATACTTGAAAGCAATCTCAGTCACAACGTCTTGGACAAACTGGAAGTTTAACATGCAAACAGTTACCACATGATACAAGTAAAAGAACATGGTTTCAACTCAACCACCATTAAGTTTCAATTCCAGCACTAATGAAAAGGAAGAAACTAAGTATTACCTTTCTTTTTTAAAGAAAGCAAGCCAAAAATTCAGTACTGAAGAAGTATAGCGTCATGAGCACCAGAGACAAAACAAAAGAACAGCAGCCATCTTCAGCCCATTACAGCTTTCTCCTAAAGCCACAGACAGATCTGGTATGATATAAACAGCAGCAGCAGTTCCCTTGGGACTGCAATGTTGTGTGAAGCTACAAACCACCTCACTGATGTCTCTTGGGGACCAGCGACAGCTGCAGGTCCATTTTAGCTAACTGTTCTAATCCCTCCCATTGCCTCCTCCCAGACCAAGACTTACCTTCCTCTTCAACTACAGCAGCAGCTAAAACCCTAACTGTGCATGGCTTTGAAGTTTGATTTCTAAGTAGAGGTTACTAAAAATAAACTTTATAAAGCTTACTAGTCCGTATTTTTGGTATCCAAAACCAAAGAAGGCTCCTCAGAGATTAGCAAGTATCTCTGAAAAAAGGAATAAACACCACCACATCTCAGTCTTGCATTGCTTACCGTTTACTGCTTCCTCTCCCCTTATTTTGCTGACAGCAAGATGGACAATACATGAAAATTTGATTCTTGGTAAGCTGAGTCATGCAAATTAGCTTAATGAAATAGATGACTTTGTGTATGTCCCTTTGATACTGATTAAGCTCAAGTATCCACTCAGCTAATGACTAAAGCAATACCATGAGAGCTCTTGTGGAGGTGTCATAGCTGTACTTTTTTTTTTTTTTTTTTTACAACAACCCTTTACTCAGCACTTATTTCTACCTCAGATCCCCCTGGCCAGGAAAACAGGCCAGCTTCCAAACAGCAGACACAAGCAGTTAACAGTTTAAGACGCGACTGACGCAACATAAGAATCTACAGCTACTTTGCACAGCTTGGGCCTCAACACATAAAGGAGATGTGCCTTTGTGCCCCTAGTTTTCAAAGCGGATTACCAGTGCACTGCAAGGGGCTGCTTTGACTCTGTAATTATAGCCATCTTAATAATGATCTGTTAGATGGCTGCCTACTGCTGGTGCCCAGACAGTTTAATCACTATGCATTCGGCTGTAGAGAACTAGCTATCCTTCCTGTCATTTGAAACATGGGACATGTTGTGTGAAGGCGGTGTAAATGAGCTTCCCCTGAACTAGCTGGCTAATATACTTTCATCATTTAAAGCCTAAGTTATAAAATAGACCAGTAAAATCCATAATGCATTGCCTCTTATTACAAAAAGATGCTTCACCTCAGCTGCACTAGATGAACAGTCTCTCCTTACCAAGCCTATGCATATGTTATTTATTGAGCACCAGCTGTGTGCTCGGCACTGTACAGACACAGAGAGATGGTCTCCCTACTCCTGGGAAGCTTTTATACTCTAAAGTAGTAGAGTTTGGCATTCATTCTGCATGTAGAAATCCAGCTGACTTCACTATGGGGAGCAGTTGCAGAAGCAGGTACTAAGGCATTAGTACAACCCAGTGTAGTATCAAGTGAGAGATGAAATTCAAGTGGTGCTCCTACATGGACTATGTTTCAGGCCTTGTGGAAACCACTGTGAAGACTGACACAAGAAGAGGTGAGAATATACCTGAGCATATGTGAAGATGCAGAAAGATGATGCAGCATTACACGTTCCAACAATCCTCTGTGCTGATGCTGCCTGCACCTCTCCACACCCCACTGCTATGTGGTTGCCATCTTAATCTGTTCCTATACTATGATGCTTTTCATACTGATCCAGTAACATCCATCAATGGATGAATCAATGTCCAATGTCCTCCAGTGCCAGGGATTTGTTAGGACTCCTAGCTAACCACTAGGAGTGGGCCCAATGTGAGAAGAAAAAAGTATGAAATCACCACCACAACCTCCAAAGTGTTTTTTATACTTGAGGTTAAATGCTACTCTTGGATTCCTATGAAGATTGCCCACACTGAAAAACAGAAGTGGCTGATGGTATGGTTATATTTACACACAATGGATGGAAGAACCTGGAAAAGAAACGGGGAAGAGCAAGGCTAAAGTGGGTGAAAAGCGGAGAAGATTTGAGTACAGGCACTGGGAAGCAGAGAACAAAGACTGAAAACTGAGAAGCTGGAGGTTCAAACGAGTGAAGCAGGCTGGGGAGGGAGAGCCGTCGTAGCATCTGGGCATGGAGGTAGAGAAATGATTGGTGAGCAGGAGACAGAGTGAAAAATACCAAGATGAGAAGGACATTTCAAAATGAATATAGCTGTATAAAGGCTGTGAGGCAGAAGGACAGATGCAGATATGTGTAAAGGAATCTTTAGAAGTGAAGAAAGGCAATTACAGGCAAAGGGAGAAGAAAGGAAAAAAGATTCAGACAAGATTCAGAAGAAAATAGAGATAAAAGGACATCAGCTGGACGGAAGAAATAGAAAGAGTAAGAAAACACATTGTTAAAGCTACTGTTGTGTATCACGCTCATTTTCATTTGGAGCCTGTGCTTGGAAACTGAGTCTCATTGGTGTTTGTTATTTTCTCCCTTTACTAATTCATCAACTTTTTAATCTTACAGAAATAATTCAAGGAGAGGGAAGGACACAAGGAAATCTACTGTGTATCGACTGATTTAAGGAAGCAATGATGATGCACTCCCAGCAGCTGGCTCACAGGAAGATTGCACTGTAGTATAACTACATCCAAACACAGGTTCACAGTTTGTGTCCCATGGGTCATTGCTGGATGAAAAGACAATTATCCATCACTCCTGTCAGCACCTGTCGGGTCACCAGCCATTTAAATACATTAAAGTACATTAAATACTTTCTTAAATGCATTCTTCCATGTCCACAATCACTGTAGTTGTCTCAGACATGCATTTTAGCTGTAAGTGAAAGGGAAAGTAGCTCTTAGATCATGGGTAGGAAGGCAGGTGGTCCACCAAACAACAATATCACTCTTGAGAGATCCAAACTAAAAAAAACCCGTGGACTTACTGAGCCAAAGGAATTTTGCCTGTGTATGAGAATTGTCCTTATGTTTCAGAGATGAAGGATTTGGAGTCTGGGCCCCGCTCCCTGTGTGTATCCATGTGTGCCTTGATTTATACAGTAATCGTGTCTGTTGCCTGCAGCACAGGGACTTGTTATAAAAGCACAGGAAAACGTCCTCCTGCCAAGCACTATCGTACACCTCAGTCAGTGACTGCATTGGAGAAGACTGACAAATTGTCCAGAAGGAGGGGAGAAGACTTATAAGCCTCAAGGTGGAACAGATGAAGAGCAAGAAAGGAAGGACAGAGTTGCAGGAGAAGCACAGACAGTGGAAAGGGAACCTGCAAGAGGTAAGACAGAACAAGGACATATACAGAAAGCCCAACACAACATGTACCTAACTTGACTCATGGGAGTTGGGTAGATAAATCTAAATGGAATAGACCTCATTTTTCATACAGCTGCAAAGCTAAATATCCTTCCCATGAAACCATTATAAATCCTTCATCTTCAGGGTTGATTTAAAAATTGTAACTCAGCTGTTACAATTTGTATCAGACTGGAATTTGGCAGTGCCAGACATCAAATCCATTCCACGTGAGACGAGGATCTACAATGCTCCATTTTACAGCCTGAAATTGTACTTTCAATGGTTTTAAATGTTTTCTACACCGTTCCAAAGTGAAAGAAAGACTAGGTTAATTTTTAAAATGAGGGATCAGTTTAGATCTTAGTAGAGTCAGTGGAAAGATTCCCACTGAATCATAGAATCACAGAATTCTGCATTTATAGGATCCAGTCAGAAATACAGACGGTGTGCCTTCTTTGTCTCAAAAACAACCAAAAAAATTGAAAAAGCAACAAACCACAAACATTTAATATGAGACCATTTAAGATCTGAGCACATACAATAGAGAGTTGACATTCATATATCACTTACCAGCCTGCCATGCTGTTATCCAACACATTGTTGTTGCTTGCATACATTGATTTCCATGCATTTTCTCCAGGATTTTTTTTTTTTCTAAGACTGTCTTATTTTAATGGGGTTACATCTCCTGTACAAGGCGCATAAGGTTAGTATCCCATATGGCAAAGATCAGGAGCCATGCACTGTTATACTTTCAGACTGTTAAAAATATGCAAACTGTGGGTCTGGATCCTGAAAAACGTAGGCAGACAAAACTGCCATTTAATTTAATAAAGTCAATGGGAGTGTAGCCAGCAAGTCAGACCTTACAAAATTAATATTCTGCACTAGCTAGTCTGCTAGTTTATGTTATAGGATGTGTTGGGCACTGCGAAACGCAACATACCAAATTCAGCCTCACACAACCCTACAGCAGGAACGTTCTGTTTGTTTATATGGAAACGTTACTACTAAGCAAGCACTGGAACCAGTGAAGCCTGGTTGTTAGGAATTTGTGTCCTGATGCTGATGTCTTTAAAAGGACAGTTTCCCACATGCCCTTCACCTCTGAAGCCACACTCTTCCACCTGCTTGCCTGGTTTCAGGAGGGACCTTGGAAAACCACTATCCTGCAGCCTGGGTTAAGACAATCCAAAACCTCACAAGTTACTGGGAGCTGAGAACTGAGTATGCATAGACAATATAATCCCAGAAGTCTTGTTTCTTTACGATGCCTGGCTAAAAATATAGCCATTTGCATTAATTGCTCAGAAGAATTTCAGCCCTGAACTACAGTGGGAATTGTACCCCTGTTGCACAGAGCCAAATTTAGTTCTGGAGCCTGAATGAGGCTGAGTTTATCTCTGACCTCCCTCCCCTCTGTGGGTTTCAGACACTTCCTTCACCCTGTCCTCACACAGTTGTTTGTGCTTAATTGGAAACAGTTGAATTTCCTGTTAACTTGTAAGCAAACAAAGCACCCTCTCCACCACCACTTGGCTGACTTTAAATAGACGAGACTGACCAGATAGTGACCATTGGTTCAACGAAGAAAGGGCTGTTGTGCAAGAAAGACACATCCCCCCACTGGGGACCCAGGCGGCACAGTGCTGCCATTGCCCCTCTCAGCCCCACTATCAGCCTTGAAGAGGTCGGTTTGGAAGACAAGAAACCATGGACTTTCACCACATTGGGAAGACATCATTGTGCAAAAATCTGTGCACAGATGCTGGCGGACAGACAAAAATTTGTTACTTATTTACAGGGATTTTAGAATGGGAAAGGCACAGGGGGAGAAAATACCTCAACTCTCCATGCAGGGATCTGGCAAATCCCCAACCCCATCTCCTCCTGAAAAGCTCAGTATGCCAGTGTTTCCTGCAGGTACTACTTCAGTGTCGACAGCAAGATGTTCTCAGCCTCAGAATAACAGCTGCACAATACAAGCAGCTACTGAATGGTTGAACAGCTCTTTATACAGGCACGGTGTGATAAAAACCTAGTGTTCCTTTGTGCTTCACAAAGCCCCTACTTTGCTGACTTCAAGTTCAAATCTCACGGGCTATTAGGAGAAGGAAGAAGGACAATGCACAGTAGAAAAGAATGTGCTTTATGCTGGAAACCAAGCCTGTGCTAGGGACTGTGTTACATCCTAAATACCAAGCCAGAAGCTGCTTTCATGTCAATTAGAAGGTATGTCTTTTGGCATGCAGGGATCAATCACTTAGTCACAGTGCAACTCAAGCCTTCTCTGCACTTGACAAGGTCCAAGTGGAGCATTTTTCCCTCACTAGTTGCACTCCCCTGTAGGGGCAAACACAGGACATATAAAGCTGTCACCAATTGGTGGTCTTGGAGCTTCCTTTTTAAAGATTGGGAAATATATAATTTTTCCCAGTTCCAAGTCTTTTCTCCCTGAATAATAAATCACAGCCAAATGAATTAGAGTTGGGAAATTCCCTTTAGACTGCTCAGTGAACCCTGTGTTACCTGACACAGTTAAGCCACTGGTAACTATTTGGATTGCACTGGAGGAACAAGAATTACAGAATGATAACATCATAGAATTCTCTAGGTTGGAAGGGACTTTTGAGATCATCTATTCCAACCATCAACCTAACTCTGATAAAAAACAACTCATCACTAAACCATGTCACTNCTCACCAGCTTCGTTGCCATTCTCTGGACCTGCTCCAGCACCTCAATGACTTTTTTGTGGTAAGGGGCCAAAAACTGTACTAGAGAAGCAAAATAAAGTATCATGAGAAAATGACAGACTGGGTGCTCACAGTGGCAAGCTAGTAGCCAAACGAAACACCAGGTCTCGAAATTTGTTCTCTTTTTTTTTTTTTTTGGGGGG
>VXBJ01001895.1:270289-297335 GCA_013400055.1 Nycticryphes semicollaris
GGGGGGGTGTTCTTTAACATCCTCCACTTAACATTAAAAGCCAATTTCTTCTAGGAGAGGGATGCCAGGCAGCTATGCCAAATTAAGACAGAGCACTGTATGGGCAGTTCACCAGTAGATACCAGTCCACGGTACGTTAGCTTGTCTTTGCCACTGCTCCCCAATCTTCTCTTGAGAATATTTATAACTTTGCTGAGAGTCCCAGAATTGCACCAGGCCTTTGTGTATTCATCTGCAAATCAGTATCATAATGCAGTACCTGCTGCACAAGGAAGTTATGAGGCTTCATCAATTCTCGTAATGTGCTTCAAGGTAACCAAATAAAGGACGCTAGACAAGTGTACGGTAATGTTATTGTNACGGTAATGTTATTGTTCCCTGGAAATTCCCCCTTTTCCTAGCTGGCACAATTCTTCCTTTTCCCTGCTTAATTTTAATCTCTCTTAGCCCTTGGGCTACAGTTTATTGCTATGTCTCTAAATAGAGGCCAAAAACTCTGTAAATAAATTTCCACTAGCAAAGCTGGGTCAGTGTCAAGAGTTTTTAGTGTAAACTACGGGAATTAAAACAAGCTACACCAATGGTAACATAAAAATTCAGTTCTCTCATCCCTGCTGCAAAAGCTCTTTACAGAGCTCTCCAGGGTGAAGGTCAACAATTGGTTTTCTGCCATATGGACTGAAGGCTGAATATCCCTGCAAATACTTGAACAGATTTGCAGGTGTGGAGGTGTGGGGGGTGGGGACTTGTAGGGTGCAGCAAGAAAAAGTCCAGCAGTAAAGGAAAGTTTGAATTACTTGCTGGTCCTACTGAAGCAAACTACTAATTAGTTGGAATTAGCTTGGTCTAAGAAATCCTGAATTTGTTGCAAGTGAAACCAAACAACACAGTCTTATAAAAACAAGGTGTCCATTTTGAGAAGACGAAGAACTGCAGAGAGATTTAATTTGAAAGCCATGATGTTCTGAATGAATAAATCACACAAGACAGCATACTAAAATACAGAAGAAGTAACTGCTGAAAAGGAGATTTCCATGGACAAGAAAGGGTTAACGATTATATACCTAATGATAATAGTCCACCCACACAACTTTTGTCTGCCAGTACTTAACACATTACAGGTTCAAACACTGTAGCACACTTGCTGCTATCTTATACACCACTGGATATCTAGGACAGGAAAAAGCTCTAAGTTCTGTAAGCCTTAAAGAAGATTGATATATCCACACAGGAATTCTCCTGCATAGCTGTATCATGCTCTTGTTCACATGTTTTTTGCTTTCTGCAACCCCCATTACTAAATTAGTACTCTCTTATTTCAGTGAGTTATTTCACTCTGCCAGATTTCATAAATTCCCTCCAATCACAAAAAGAACATTCAAAAATGCGCAGCAGACCTTATGCTGGTGGACTGCAGAAAGCAACCTCAGCCCTCACAGACATTTGTTCACCCACATGGTGCTCCTTTCATCAAAACAAAAGAAAGTACTTTAAGCTTCAATGTACCAAAAATTATGCATCCTGCGAGTCCCAGCAAAGAATACCACTCTAGCAGCAGTGAAAACTATGCAGGAACTCTTGCTGCCTAAATTCTGCTCTGCAGGAAAATACCATGTTTGGTTCCCACCAAAATAAACGATTCCTACTTGCCACCAGGTTGGTTCATCCTCAACAATGCTATTGGTTTTGGTGGTATAATTCCTGACTTCCTGTGAGAGTGAAATGAGGTACAACATGCTTTTTACTAGAATTCAATGGACAGCTAACCTCCACAGTTCTCATTAGAAAGGACAAATTATTAGCCTTTACAGTGCTTAATAGCACAGTGTTTTGCTAAGCCAGCTTTGGGGGCCTTTCCCCCTGAAATAATAAATAATAAATAAAATGTACGTTGTCTATTGCTGTCGCACTCCCAATTTATTTGCTTTTTTTTCTCTTTGTCTAATAAGCTGGTAAGCCTGGTTTACAAAGGACTAAGTAACACGTAAGTTCAAGTACAAAGATTTTTTTTTTTTTCAGGAATTGTACACGCGAATATCGTGGCATTTCCTACATCAAGGAACTTTCAGAACACCTTAATTTCACTTATTTTTTTTTTAACAGGCTTTGAACTTCAATCTTTGCTCCTTAAAAAGTTCAGTTACACAGTTACAAGGTTCTCTTGTCAAGATTTTCTGCACTTACTTTTGTTGACTTTGCTTGTGATGAATAATCAACATATTAAAACAAGCTTATAAATCCGAGTTTCCAGAAATCCCTCCATTGTGAGTAGAAATCTGTTTAAGCTAAATGGCATTTTTATTTACATGGGGATTATAAAAAGTTGTGTGCATGAAACAAGGGGGAAAGCATTATACCTTCACCTTTTAGCAAAGCGTTCTTTCGAAGGCAGTGAAGGTGATGACAGGTTTGAGTAAGTGCCAGCTGCAACTGGCGCAACTTTAAAGAGTACCAGAGGGTGTGCTCATTATTTCTTTCTGGCCAGACCTGAGCAACTGTATCTTGGATACACTCCTTGTTAATGCACTGAAACAACCCTCGTCACTAGGGATTCCAGCTGGACTGCTTCTGGGATCCACTTGCAAGCTGAACCTGAGGCATGAAAGGTGATCTGACTTTTCCCATTTTTCTCATCCTCCATTTCTCTTTCCCTTTCGAGAATTTATTTTAAACCAAAGGGTTACCTCTGTTTCACTTCTGTTCATCATTAAAATCAACAGAACCAACTGCATTCTATGCACTCACCAGAGTTAATATAAAAATGCTTAAACTACTACAGGCATTCCGAACTGGGAAGCAGTATATACTGCTTTCAGACACCCCTCCACCCCTACGCCTGCACTTCTTCTGAATTCCAGCTTTCAGAACAGGAGAGAAAGCAGCCTTGATCCGGTCATGAGCAACAAGAGATGGATCTGCACTAGAAGCAGCTCCTACTGCTACCAGTTCAGAGGACTGAAAGCACAGACCACTGACAGGGAGTAATGAAGGGCACCCCAGCTGTTTCATACGCGGCTAAATCCACACATGTTCTGAACAGTCTGGCAAGAACCTGGAACAAAATCACAGTTAGTAAGAGTTTTTCCACTGACCTCACAAGAGCACATATTTCTATCTTGCTGTGAGGCTCACACTCACTCTGATGCCAACAAGAAAGCATCCATTTTTTATTAAGATGAAGAGCAGGAAAGTACCCATTCTTTTAAGATTGAGAAGTGCTGGTGGATATTTCTCCCTATTTTGTACATAATAACCTAAACAAAACCTTTAAAAGGTACAAGTTTTGCAGCTAATCGCATAGACAGACCTACAGATGACTGGTTCCTCTGACACTCATTCCCAAGTACAAGCTATAGCTAACAATTTTTGCTGCTGAAAGAAGAGGCATTATTAAAAATTATTTAAGTAACAAACCAGCTCTGCTAAGTGACGATTCTGTTCATATTAGCAGGTTATTTATCTGTCAAAGTATTTTCAAAGACACAGAAAAATAAACACAAGTCCTTTCCTCCAATACAACACTAAATTTTTGGTTGAGTTAGCAGTAGTTTCTTTTGTCTGGGGAAAAATGAAGAACCTGCTGCAACCGAAACTCCACGTCAAATCCTGAGCCCCATCTACACCTTCTTCACATTTGCATAAATAATGCTTCATGTCTATGCCAGGCTCACTATTTATGAAAAAAAGCACATTTATTAATATAATGTGGGGATCAGCAAATATAAAATTGTCTGCTTCTCAGGGATCTCCTAAATCTAGGATGGTTCAAGTTTTCCTCAAAGACTGATAATACAATGCATGAAAGAATCTGAAGATTGGACCTCCTGAGATGTTGTCAGGTACTGGAAGACAAACAAACAAGAGGTAAAGAGGCAGAAACTAAGCAAAAGAAAGAATACAGAGAAGCGGGCACCACTGCAATCAAGATGTAGAGAGAAAAGCAACTGCAATTACAGAGAAGAAAGAAGAAAGTCTTGAAATATGAATCCTTCAGAGGAAGAAAGGATTTGGTTGAACTGCAGTAAAGATTAGGAGCTTGTCAATACTGGGATCCTGAGGAAAGGCAAGACAATTGAAGAAAGATGTGAATTCAAAGTTAATTCTTAAAACATACTAATCTTCCAAAGCATGCAGAGTTAAGTTGAGGTAAGGCCTCTTCAGAGTAAGATCACTCACAGAGGGATCAATGCATTTTAATTAAAGCATAGTTGTAGATAATGAGTCTTACCTATCCATGTCCTAGAGATTAAGGACTTGGTGACGTCCAGAAAATAACATATAAGAAGATAAAAGACATGAAAATAAAAGATGTTAAAAAGTTTGGTTAGCAAATGAGAAGACTTTAGACTAGCTGACCAGATCTTTGGCATCCTGATTTGTACTCAGTTCCTCCAAATCCCTTATAAGTAGGAGTAATATTTGGCATTGCTGGTAAATTGTAAAAATTTATTCTGCAGGTTCAGTAAGAGATTACATCCTAGAAGGTTCCTGTAGATGTTGTGAAGATCACATAGCTTGCTGTGGCTAATCAGCTGGATATCCTGTGCATTACTACAGGAAATAATGAAAGTAGCAAAGGCATTTCAAGTAAGAGCACGGGGTATTTCACGTTCCTTGTTCCTGTTATTTAAAAATTTAGCTGAGGCAGTAAGACTGCAGGACTTTGACATGCATCAGACTGTTCCTTTACACACAAACCCACTTCCCACCTCAGTCCTGCTGGCAGTGGTTTCAATTTCCCCTAATTCCTTTCTAGCCTCCTATACGACATCTGTACACACAAGCGTTTGCTTCCCTTACTCCTTTTTCAAAGGCCTTTCGAGATGACTTTTTTTTTTACTATAAAGCTTGCTACAAAACTCACTGAACAAATAAAATAAAAGTACTTTTTTTGTCAAGTAACTATTGTTGTGTTCTCTGATAAGGATAAAGCTAGTACAAACAACTGCTTGATCTGGGGTAACTCTTCCCACCGTTTCCAGCCAGCCATGTCTGGAGTCTCTGTTTACCCTGTTAAAAGACGGCTCCAGCCCCATCAACAGAGAATTCCGTCCTGTGGAGTGCAGGTGTTGTACTCCATAAGGCATGCAAAAATGCCGAGGTCTACTGTAATTAGTTTTCAGGTTACGTCTGGCAGTTTAGTGTGTTTTATGTGCCATGAGTAATAAAAATAAATAAGGTGTTCTAAAATTACAGGGAGTTGGGGGAAAAAAAAGGCAAAAAAAAAAAAAAAAAGCTAAGAAATATTTCTTTATCCCTTCTTGTTTCACAGTAAAGAACTACTTCTGCTTTCAAGCCGAAACCATGTACAGCATGGTTTCTGGCCAGCTCACAGGAGAAGTTTTTTGGGTTCAGACCCTTTCAGTGCTGTCATCCAGGCTCTAAGGGTAAGCTAGACACAGACCTCTGCAGATGAGCCACAAGAAGACTTTTTCGGAAAGGGAGCTATCTAACGTTGGCACAGAGCTGCTAGGTTGTGTCCTGAACTATTGCTTCCCAAGACACCACTGTATGGGAAGTAAAGAAGGTAAAGAAGCCACAAACAATCCATCTTTGTGTCCTACCAATTTCCAGGAATTGTACAGCCAGGCCCTGGCTGTGACGTGGTTTTCACTCACCTCTCCCCAGCACATCCCCAAGCCAGCCTTTCTTAATGGAGAGTTGCTCTAAAGGCTCATCATGCCATGTGCAGGATTCCTGCAGGTTTCTGCCACTCTCTTACAAGCTATTAATGGCAATGGAAACTTTCTTCTATAGAGTCTGCAGTCAGGATCTACAGCTTCCCCCCCTCCTTTCAAGCCCTGAAAATTACAGTATTGTTACTTCTCTAAAGCAAGGAGTTTCAAAGAGCTGCAAATTAGCTATGTGAGACTATGTTGAATAATACCTTCTAACCACTGTGAATTCCAGTAGGAAATTTATTCCCACTAACTGACTTTTATTCCAAAAGTGTTCATACACTACAATGGTTGGCTGCAAATATGGTTTTTACGTGAACTGAAGAAGTAGGGCTTTTTTCCTGACAAATAATTATCAGGTATTTGGTCTTTCTGTGAGGGAGAGAGATAGCACTTAGCAACATTTTAACATATCTACTTTACCTGGAGGCTATATCCTATTTTGGAAAGCAGCTGCAAAATCTTAATATCCCTAACATCCATAAGGCTATCTGATTTATTTGTGAACATCAGCAAAAAATATTTCTATTCACAGTTTTCATACTACTTTTCATTTCCTATATAGAAATACTCAAGTACACAAGTTCATTTCCAGGAATACTCCATAGTGGTAGTCAGTATTACCTTCTGTATATTGATAAGGTAACCAGCAGTGATCCTATACATCAAACGAGGGACTGAGTTTATTACAAGACCCTGAAAAGCAGAGCCCTGTGCTGACAAAGCCATAGGGCTTCTGAACAAAATCACCAAGCACCAATTGTCAAATCTCTGCACACCAAGCCATGATGATGCTCCTTTTGCTGCTACACTCCAGTGTCCACATACAGAGGTCTAAAAAATGCTGTTCTTTGTCTGTTTGCTCTACAAGAGCACCTAGCTGGAGTGAGCACAGGGCTGCAGTAAATCCATTCACTAGATGGTAAAAGTACCTACAGCAAATTTACTGGACCCATTCCCACCTCTTTAGCAGATTTTTTTAATAGACTCATTGCTAGATGTGCTGGTGGCTGTGGAAATACCCTCAGCCTACTCTGAGTGACCCACATCTATTTATTTATATATTTATTTATTTATTTGTCAGTTCTGATTCAGTAACTTTGGTTCCTACTTTCAAATACAACAGGACTGACAACCAGATACGAGCTCTGAAAACTGTTCTTATTTAAAAAAAAAAAGAAAAGATGATAGTTCTTCTCCTAGTGACAGTCTGATTGCTGATGACAGTCTAAATTTCTTGTATAAAGTTTTAAGAATCAAACTGCAATGTCACTGCTCTTCCTATTCTTCATGAGCTGTAAAAAACTATTTCCCAAGAGTCACACTCTTCCCAGTTTTTCTCTCATGCTGCCCTAATACTCCTGGATTTTTAAAGTTATTTTTAGTTTCCACTCAGAAATACACACTCACTGTCTAAAAACCCCATAGAACTTGAGACGCTTTTTCTTTTTTTAATATT
The DNA here is from genome assembly GCA_013400055.1 of Nycticryphes semicollaris. NCBI lineage: Eukaryota > Metazoa > Chordata > Aves > Charadriiformes > Rostratulidae > Nycticryphes > Nycticryphes semicollaris. The sequence continues at coordinate 277,427 of VXBJ01001895.1, forward strand.
GCATTTAAATATGCAAAGCAGATGCTGATATATGCTTGCATTTTTCAACCATCTGCTTTAATAAGTACAGGATGGACTCTACACTGACCTTGCTTTCCAGTCCCATAGTTGATGAACAAAGCTGTTTAAAATATGACTTAAATCCAATGACTGATGTGCAAGAAACTCATCGCTAAACAGGTCTGGAGTCTGAAGGCACACCATTAGTTTCATATGCTGTGTGCTCACAGGGAATGCCTCTGATATACCTGTCAATGAATGAACAGTAACACCAGAATTTATAAACTATTTCTTTACTCATCAAGTCATATTTTTGGTTAAGTGGTACCTGACAGACACAAACCTTCTTGAAGATAATGCAAGAATCAACAGTAGATCACTTGCAATTCGTATTTATACCTTTAAAGAAAAGCTTTCCTGTGTGCCAGTGTTGCCAACTCCTACAATTTTTATCACAAGGCTGTATAACATCAGGTATTTTCTTTGATGCTGCAGCTCCTGGAATCACAGTAGTAAACGAATTTCTAGAAGTAAGAAGTAACTCTTCAGTCAGGGATGTGGTTGCAAGCTTCCATTTTTCATCACGTTGAAGACCTGACCAGTAGAGCTTAGCAACACCTTGTCTCTTCGTATTTCCAGCCACTCAAGAAAAACAGTACTATCTCTGGAATGTTACGAAAGACCAGTGATGTACTTTACGGCCACTTGTCGAGCCCAGCTTAAGGAATTCAAACCACCGATAAACCCAAGCTTTTCAAGCACCACTTCGTGCAGACAGAGGTGAGCTTGCTCTGGCAACCTGGCAGACCCAGGTGAGGGGCAGAGAAGGCTGGAACCAGGCGGGATGGTTCTACCCAATGCCAATGGCCCACGGGGATTTTGCACCCGCAGAAGCTGAAGGATCCATTTAAAGAAAGGACCTGTGATACTCGTTCCTGTAAGCGAAAAGTACAGACCTGAGGCCTGCCCTTTGCGAATGTGCTGTACCTTCCAGCGCCACCGACTGCACCAGACTGCAGTCTTGAATATTCAGCAGTTCTGAAAGTCGTGACATCTCCCTTAAGCCTCCACAGATGCAAACAAAGCTAAACCGTCAGAGAAAATCCCTGGAGAAAACAAAATCTCTTTATTTGTAAGAGAGAGAAAATTATCAAATGTATCTCCAGTAGAACATTTCCTTCAGCATGAATGTTTATTATTAAGCAAAGTAATAAAACTGATTTCTCCTTAGTATTTTCATTAAAAATACAGAGCGGGTAACTAATATCACACCTCTTCATGTCCCTATATAGCAAATAATATCTTTTTCTGTTTTGAAAAAAATAGACAATACATTTAGCGGTGAGCATCAAGTAATGATCACTGAAGGGAACAGAACTCTACCCACAGTGTTTTCCCTGCCAGTCCAACCTTCCCATGTACATCCTGCAAAAAGGTCTGATAATTAACTCATATTCCTCCTCTACATAATCATACAAAGAAAAATTGTTTAGCCAGAATTCCATTTTACTTTATGTTTAGATCTGTTCTCATACATAATGAACATCAATGCACTACCAAGAAATACAGATATCGTCCTATATAACATACATCTATCCTTCAACACCCTTTCACCTGAAAAAATTTTAATGTCTGCAGATTTCCATAATCTCTTTTAATGTAATCTGTCCCTAATGCCATTTTCTGAACCTGCAATTTTCTCATACGTATGACACAGAGAGAAGCAGCACTTGCTTACAATTAATGACTGCAACTGAGATGAGCATCTAGCCTGTGGTCACCACATATTCAACACTACTTAGCAGGGTTGCCAAAAGGTTAAAAAGACACCTACTCATTCAGGTATCACTTGATACCAGCAGACCTGTAGTCCTTTAATTCTTGGGCTTGAAATTAGCACTATGAAGAAACTGTGGGAAGTAGTGAATCATCCTGCTGCATGGAAAGTTAATGAAAATTACTATGTCACCACTGTAGCATATGGTTATCACAACCTTTCCTTTATTATTTTATTGACCTGACCCCAGCAAAGAGCCTAAATTGTAACATCACATTTTTTCACTCACTCTGCATATAAACCTCCACCAGTAGCTCTTTTGCTGAGCAGGAGACCAAAGCACATGGCTGAAACACTCCATACCATCAGAATGTTGGAATGGACACACTGGCCATTACGACCAGAAGTGCCCACCTCCAGTGACAATCATGAACAAACCTCCAGAGAAGAGCCATGAACAAAAAAAAAGCATTACTGAATGCTTGTAGCATTTCACATATTTAAATTGTCTTATGGCTTTGTACCATTTTTGACGTATTTCTGGACTTCGGTGTTCTAGCTACCTATTACCTATCTACCCCTATATAGAGAGGAGAAGGAAAGAAGGAAGGAAAAAAACAGTAACTAATTAAAAATTATAAACCTCAATATGACCCAGTCTAGGGTTTTTTTGACAAATTAATGCTTTACATTCTGGTACCTATGTAAGTCATACAACTAAGAGGCAAATAGCGTGTTTCTCCTTGGAGGTATGGAAATGTCCTGCTCTGCATACTGCGGAGCAGTGAGGCTTGATAGGGAGCTGTGAGTGAGCAGATACAAATCACCTGGGGGTCCAGCCATCTGCCTCTCGCCCTGCCAGATCAGAGGATCTCAGCTTTAAACCTATTTCCTACCTCAGCAAAAAAAATGCTTTTTACCTTTGGCAAATGTTCTTCTTGATAGGACACTCTTCATTTGCTGGGTAAAAAGGCAGCCTTCCTGTTCTGGGCTGCTGTTTGGTTTTTTCCCTTTTAGAAAACGGCAGTGGCCTGAAGCTGTTCAACAAGGCTGAAATGGTTAAAGTAATTTTGAGGGAGAAATAGGAAGCAAAGTGCAAGTAAAGTGGTCAAAAGTGTGTAATAAATGCTATTTAACCTCTGACTGTCATTCATCATGTGATGTTACTGAGCATGTTTGACATACACAAAAAAGTTACTAAATTTTACAAAAGGTCTTTCCCACATGGTTGTTTTGGTTTTGGTTTGTGGTTTGTTTTTTTTTTCTTTTGCTTCTAAATTTTAAATTTGGTCTGGCTTAAGCTTTATTTTTTGGTTTTTTTTTTTTTTTTTAATTGCATTGCATTATCTGGCTTAGAAGGAACAAAACAATACTTTACAAACTTTATTTCAATGTTGATAAAGCTTAGTACAAACTCAGCAATTGCTTACCAGATCTCTTCCCACAGGACCACCCTGAAACTCTAAACAAGTCAAAAGGGCCGAACTGAGAATAAATATCAAAGACGTTGCCAGCTTCGTCTTTCTATTTAATTAGCAGACAAGCTCGTTAGTGGAAGACCTGTATCAGGGAGCATGCCTGCAGCCCTTGCTCACATCAAGGACTGGGGAGAAGGAATTTGGAGTTACATGTGCAGAAATCCGCCCAGCACTGGCAGCAACAGAAGTAAATGGCACGATTAGGGACAGGGACGCCTGTCCTCTAATGACAGCACAACACCACAGCACGCTGTGCCGTAAAGTGACATTTGGCAACTCTGGGGAGAAGCCAAACAATGAATTCAACAGCACAGAGCAAAACTGGCAGAGCATGTCCTTGCTCCATTAACCGGGCATATCCTCTGCACGAGGGAGGAAAGGGTGGGAAAGACAACCCATGCCCTCAGCATCCAAACACCGTCTTGTCCCACAGAGCAGGGCACCCTGAACAAACCAACACAGGCACAGGCAGTAAATAAACACTCCCATCAGAAAACATATGCAATGATATATATGTGTGTGCGTGACGGGGGAAGAGTATCTGTGCCTAGCCTGCATGGGGTGGGGGGTGATATTCACAACGCAGCCAGGGCAGCCTGCTTCCTCCTTCAAACAACCTGTCATCGAGTAGCAACATTTATAACTTAGTTAAGACTTTAGTACTTGTTCAGCACACAGCACCTAACAGCCAGTCACAAAGTGCTCCAGGAGGCAGTTCATTGCAGCCTTTCCAAGCAGGAGCTTGTCCACCTAATTACTGCTGGGATGCCGTCAAGCACATTTTAGCTTAAAATACAAACAAAATCTTCATTTACAATAATTTGATCTCCAACAAATTAATCTCCAACTCTTTTCTATTGAGAAAATAAAATTTGGGGGACTTGAAGAGTCACAGCTGTTGCTAATCAAATTTATGTGCGAGGGTAATGTGAAAGAGTGTGTTTGCAAAAGTTCATAATCACAGCAGAATTAAATCATTTTTACAGAGCATTTATTTGAAAAGTTCTGTACACAAACTTTGAATACAGCAGAGAATATTTCCCTCGCAGTTAAGGTTAGATTTCATTCCTGGAAACCGCTATAAAGATCCTGCTCGCTTGCAGCAGGATTCTTTATTTACACTTGGTTTTAGTTTTAAGACCTGTGACAAACACCAGATTGCTCATGTTCATCAGGATATAGGCAGAGCCGCCACATATACTGCCCTGCCTCCTGGTACTACCTGGCCAGCAAGCTGCACTCCTGGCTTGCTCCGGAGCAGCCAGCTCAGCAGGTTTTTCCTCTGCGGATATCCAGGTCTGGAGCTGGAAAAGGGACTTTGAACTTCACATGCCTGCTGGTACGTCAGTAATTACAGCCACAGCATGACAATCACACCTTAAAATGACGATCCTTGTGCTGATGTTATTCTTCCCCTGCTACAAAGACCAACCCAATACTTGTTACCTGAACAAAAACAAGTCCTGCTCTTCCCAGCAAGAGTTTTCGGTCCAGCAGAGACCTGAAGGCCTCCTGCCCCCAGAGCTACCAGCTTCTCCCTTTCCCTTCCCCACCCACATAAACCCAATCTTCAAAAAGACAGGCTGCCATTTTTTTTTTTTTTAGTATATCAACATGTAACTGTTAGAGTTTTTAACATTAGTGTTGAGCTAGGCTTTTGCTTCCCTGCTGAGGCTACCAACAATTTTCCTAAACAGTGCCAGGTGCAGAGATTATTTTTTTTTAAAAGGAAGTTTTACTAGTTCAGTGGAAACTGGCCAAAAGCCATGAACTTGTTTCAGACAGCTGACCAGCCAGCTGCAAAGGGTAATGCCAGTGTCCTTCCCTCACGGCTGCAAACATGTCAACTCAACATTGGCCTCACAGCAAAACCATACAGCGCAGGAGCAGCTTCCCTCAAAACACACATATTGTAAAGCCTCCTTCCAACTCTTTGACCAAGATTTATTACAACAAAGTTGCTTACTGTACTTCTTTTCTCTGCCTCTTCTCTCTGCACTGCTATGTGTCAATCTCTCTGCCTCACAGAAAAAAGCTCCTTTCCAAGCACTTGAGATGTTTGGCAATGATGGAAAATCTTCTTTTCTCTACCAATGGCTTGTGAGAGGAGTCGAAGGAGTCTCTTGAGATTTCCCAAGGGCAAGGAGGAGGGTGTGGGGATGGAGGAGACTCCATCTGGGCTTTTTTCCTCCCCCACCTACTGAATCCTGTATGAAGGGTAAAGAAGTCGGGCAGAGAGACAAATAATGTCACTAACATCTCCCCTGTGCCATCTGTTTTTTCCACTCCAAGCTTCCTATATACTTTAGACAATGACAGCTCATCAGAAAGGAGTCATCCCATGGCATACTACCCATTTGTAAGGTAGAAAAAGCAATGAAATAACTGCACTGCCATCCTGCTCTTCCTTCCCATACCTCAGCACTTTGGTTATCCCTCTGTACCAGTATGGCTATATACCTACAGCTATTCCCTTAACACCTCTGTTTCTAGAAAGCTTCAACTCCTCACCCCCAACCTTATACCTACTTTCTTTGCTCCCTATAACCATTTTTTCCTAAAAACTTACACTGCATATCTGTGTTTCTCCCACTACTTGTGGAGGTATTAGGAATCCAGCACTACGGTACCACAGCTGTATCCGCTCATTATTTCAAGATTTATGGGCTTCTTGTTGACTTACTCAGTAATGATGTTATCTTCTCAAAAATAATGTTTTTGAGAGATTACACATACCAAAAGCACTGATATGCCTCCATAAATTTAACCTAAACTTAATTAACAGGGGAGCATCTATAAAAAACATCTTTCTCTTCATTAAAATATTTTGAGTGAAGCTTGAGTCAAAAAAATGTGGTTAAGATAAAGTGATACCTCAACCTGGACCATCTTAGTGGTTTTGCTATGGGGAAAAAAAGAACCTGCAAATTATTCATAGCTTTCTTCCAATCTCTCTTACAAGCTCTCAGAGCTGGCTTTAACCTGACATACAAACTTTTCCAAACATTATTAACACTTCAAAGACACCACAAATATTGAAGCAGATAAATTCTCTATTACTTTTTCTCTTCCAACGTATCCTTCAGCAGGACAACACAGCTTCCCATCTTTTGCCTGCTGAGTTAATGCTGAAAATATGCATTAGGTACGAAGTACTCAGTTCAAGAAGAGGGTTTCATTTAAACTGATAAAAAGTAAGGATTTTTCCTGCAGTTAAGGGAGACATCTTGTCCTTAATTTTCCATTTAGTCTTGCAGGTTCCAGAAAAATGTTTAATCTTTTTATACATCACACTATAACATAAAGTTGCAATGGAGTTTAAAGCAGAGAACGACAGCAGTGACTTTAAGATGTCCTAGTGTTTTCTAAGCCAAAGCCATGGCCAAAGACAGTGTCCTTGTTTCATACCTGTTGATGTCAATGTAGATACTGCATAGTTCCTAGATCGCTGGTTCCATCACAAGTGTAACATAAAATTTTATGGAATACCTCATCTATTTCTTAAAAGATAATCTGTTAATTAGTATGAACTGCCCTGTCACTCAGTGGCACCTTCTTTTTCATCCTGTTTTCACCACAGAATTGCAGAAAACACCTTTCCTTACCTCAATCGGTGAGACCCAAGTTGGAGCTGGTAGTGTGTCCACAGAGACAGGGCTGCTGGGACACCACTCTTGGCAAGATGACACCATATTCTCTTCACACCTTGTACTGGGCACACTGAAAATCCAATATCCTGCCCAATGTACAGCCTCCCTATTTTCCAGGCTATTCAGTGGCTACTGAGATGGGCTTGGGTGCCTACAGAGCCTGTGGTTTCTACTGAGGAGAACTGGAGGCTTCCATTCTTAACTTCTCCAAACCTGAAGTTAATAGCTTGCACAAAGTAGAAATCTAAATAAACAGAAGCCTAGTCTGAAAAGTCTAATTTACCAGCAGATAACAAGTACAAGTGAAGCGATCAGGCAATACCGTTATTTGCAGATGAATTTCCATGCGTCACCTTCAAGATGTACCCAAGAAGAGAAATCTTGGAGTCTTTAATAATTCTTTCAGCATGTCTGATATATGTATACATGCATTTGAGTTGTTTCTGTTCTAAGTTTCTAGCCGTTATAGCCATGACACATTTTAAACACATAATAATAACTCACTTTAAAAAAAAAGAAAAAAAAAAAAAAGTGAGACCTGATCCAATGAGACTTAAGAACCGAGTGCTTTCTTTGTGAACCCATCACCTTCCTTCTACACACAATGCCAGCTGCTTCACAGCAGCTTTCTACCCAAGGCTTTGCCTAAAACCACCTGCAGGCTTGCAGATCTAAGACTGAGGTGTGGATTGAACGGAGGGCAAAGGTGTGATCTGTGGTCAGAAGCAAGCATCTGTCCATAGAGCAATTGCAGGATGCAAATACAAACATGCCAGCTTTTCAGAAAGGTCTTCCCCAATGGGAGTCTGCTGTACCCTGGCAAAATGGATGGCAGGTGAGGCACGCATTTAAAGCCACAAAGGAAGTCAAAAGGCCCAAAAGCAGCATGTGAGTGTAGGCATCTTGATAAGCCAGCTGTGCTCTTCTGCTGATTTCTCAGCCTGTGTGGATCTCAAGAGAACTGCAGAAGTTAGAGCAGCATTACTCCAAAACATATAAAACTCTCTGCGGATATCTTACTTTGAAGTAAAACAGAACAAAACAGTGAAAAAACAAAAAAACTCTAAATATGCTAACCCTGGCAAGTTATTTTTGTTAAGACTTGAGCGTTTAGGCTTGAGTCCTTAATGCAAAAAGTAACTCTTGGATGGCTAAAAGAACCACTTCCAGATACTGCATTTTATCTGTTCTAAATAATATGACTACTGTTAAGAAAATGAAGGCTGAAATATACTGTATTTCAAGCAAGCCACTAGAGAAATGGTTGAAAAAAAGCAAATAGAGGAAAACTGAAAATTAAAATAGCTTTAAGTTTGTGGCTCCAGCTCATTTCTAGCCAATTTCTAAGCCACTTTAAAATAAAGAATTGATTGAAATACTATTGCTTTATTCTCCTAAACACTGGGACAATGTAGAGTTGCTGCAGCCTATTTTTCTGTGTCTTGCAAAAACTTCATATAATTCTAAACTATGAAATTTCTTTAAATGTAAGACAGTATTTAAATACTCTGTTGAGCTACAGAAAACATACTTAATGCGAGTAAGAGGAAGTGCTGGAACTACTGCCAAAAGCTATTAAATAGCTTGAAGCAATTTCTACTCTCTTGTTTGAACAAGAGGGGAAAAAAATGTTTAAAGGACATGGAATCTCTTTCTGTCTTCCCCCCCTCTCTGAAAGATCCAACTAATTTTCCTTAAATTAATCTCTGCTTTTAGCCTTCCTTCCCCATGATTGTTAAAGAACTAAGCAGTAAGAGAACAGGAGCTCAAGACAGACCAAGTGAATGTTCAACTGGGACGTTTTGCTAATATGCACAGCCACGGTTCCTGCTCAGTGCAAATTGCATTATTTTGTGTTCAACTGGTTGCACTTGTATAGTCTGATTGTCTTATCTATCCTGTAGGGCTGAGCAAAACAGTGCAACCACTGAAACTAAACATGAATTTATTTTCTGTAAAAGCAAGGCTGAGACATGAAAGCCGTGAAAGCATCTTGTTAGCAATTCCTTGTGTAGGCAGCATGTCTCACTTTAATCATATGCATTACGGCCTTTACCCATTGCTGCAAATTCACTCCTAGAGCTTTTCTGCACATCAGTTTGGCTAACCCACTTTCTAATGTCTCTGCCTAAAAAAGCTGAAAACTATATTGCTGCTTATACTGCAAACAGCAAGACAACACACGCACGCACAAAATCAGTGCCTTTGAAGAGCATGGCTTGTGTCCATCATTTCCTGTTTTTGTTCCATGTTTTCCACTACCATAGTTATCATCTGCATGGCTGAAGCGTCTGCACTGAGATTCTGAAACACAAGAGGGCAGGCTACATGCAAAGGAAAAAGCACAGTGCATGCTCCTGCTAGGTTTCACAATGCAAATAGCCCAGTTGAACAGGCTGTCGGAAGAATTTAAAAGAGGTGTATTTCTCATTTTCAGCCTAAAAACGTGTGACCAAGCACTTCTTTGTTTCTCTAGACAGTACACTATTAGTTATAGCTGTACTCCTGCACTTAGAAACTATGTCAAAAGATGAAAGGTCTTTTCTTCTTGAAATCTGTAGCAATTTCTAAGGCCACTACGTTAACAGCAAGAAAGTTACTTGCCCTCTTCCAGCTTCTGGCTGCTATGTAATGAAAATGCCACAGATTATCTCTCAGTAAATTCCACCGTTTGAAAACTTTAAGGCCCTCCCCCCCCCAAAAAATGTATTTTGGTAAATGTGTTGTGTTCATTCTTACACAACCCTGCTTTTTAAGCGCGGGTAGCTGTTAGAGCAGGCTGTCATACGACGGTTGTCTAGAAGTAGGCAGCACAGCTGCGAAGTAGCGCTCCAGCCCCCCTGCTAACACATTCTCTGCTGGTTTACTGTTGAAAAATTTCCAGTACTAGAATCTTTGAAGCAAAAATATCAATTCAATGTACAGATGCCATTACTATACAACGCCTTCTTGATGGTCTTCGTATTAATTCGTTCATGAGTTAACTTCCCCCAAAAATTTTGTATTTCAGTAATCGACTCCTACTGAAATCAGCAAGATTTATGTCACCGATATGAACAAGTCTGAGGGTAGCTTTTCCAGGCAAATCCCATGCCTGGTGAAATAAATATGGTCATGCAATCTGAAACAAAACTGTGCCCTCATTTTTCTGTTTGATGCTAACAGATCAAAATTAGATCCTGCTAAGCCATATTTTTGTACCTCAGCCCAGCTCCTCTGCAATTATCTGCTTGAGCAATGGAGTTGGTTCTGATGACACAGTCAAGTAACCAAAGCAACTTGTTGAATAGAGGTTTAGAGCTGAGAATACAGATATATGGATTGTTAGAGCCTGGCACAAAGGAAGAGGTGTCAGGGTCAGGATTAGTCCTTCTGAAAAAACAGTGGTGTAAGCACCCCCATAGGTGCTCCAGGTTGTTCTCCAGGTTAAGTACATTAACTGTGACAGCAATGAATACTTTCATCTGTTTTAAACTAAAACAGATTACTGACCATTTATAGGAAAAAAAAAAAAAAAAAAGTCTACAGAAATGATTTGCTATTCGAGGTAAATCAATGCAAACATTCTTACAGATCCCTTCTCTGGCACTAGTAGTCTTACACAGTCTACATTTTCCACCCTTCTCCAGCATTTAGATGCACCAACATGTTACCAGAAAGGGCCTGTCTGAATTGTCTCCCTCACATTAACAACACCTGAGTTGGGTGCTACTTGGTTGAGTTATATTGAAAATGATGCTATCCCCCAGATTTTGGCTACACAAGGGAGCTTATGACACAAACACAGACGAACATAAAACTGGTCAAAAATATAAAAGGTGCACCTACAAGGAATTAGAATTTGTATGTCAGAGAACTTACTTTATTCCACACCTTCCCTTTTATTTTTGAATATTTTTGAAGTTTTTCTCTGATATATACTTTAACACATGTATCTTAGTACTCTGAGAAAAGCATTCTGACAAACCCAAACTGCATCATTAGCTAGTCAGCCACTGGCCTTCATCCCACACCTTCAGGCTGTTTGCTTCAGGATGGCTAAATTTGACTTTCGGACTACACATGATGTTGAACAAGAACAGGATCTTTTTTTTTTTTCCTTTTCTTTTTTATCTTGGGAAAGGAAGTGTTCTGGCAGTATCTCTAGGTCTTACGCTCAGAACAGGATAAAGTAAAAAAGACGACACCACCCTACAATATACGTGTCTCGTGACAGAATTAATTGGTATATCTGAACATGCTGAACTTCCCTACAACAGAATTAAAAGGAAACACCTTGCAGATAATAATAAAAAAGTGTAGTAGCTCATGCAGAAGTCTTTCCTCTTCCCACAACAGCTCTTTAAGGATTCAGTTCTTAATTTATTTTTAAAGAAAACCAAATTCCTATCAAAATTCAATAATTTCACTATTAAAAAGTCTGTCTTCTTATTTCTTTGCATAACCTGGAAAGACTCTCCTTTTTAATTTCTTTCCAAGAGCAAAAAAAATTCTGCACAACATATTTCAGTAGAAGCAAGTCTTACGGCATGGACACAGTTCTTAAAATATATGTTATATAATCACCCTCCTCTAACAAGCTACAGCAAATTTAAAAAATCAATTTAACTGTGGTCATTTCTGATTAATATGGTTAGGAACAGTAAGTTGTAATTGCAAAAGCTTTGTATTTGTAATTAATAAGTACAAATTATTCAGAGGCAAAATGGTTTGAACACTATTAGACGTTTATACACATAAAGCCAAATTCGGTTCATACAGAAAACTAAATAAAAAGTTGATTTTAACACATGATGCCCTTCTTTCATTAGAGAGCTATGATGAAAAGCCACTACTATGAAGACTATGACCCGAGGTTCAAGATTGCAGTTAAACAGTCAATGATCCTCTATATAATAAAAAAGACATTTGAATCTTACACCAGGCTGCATTTCACACCATGCTCATGGTGTGAAACACTACTCAAGAAAGATGGTCCCGTGGGACTCAACCTTTATTTGCCATCAGGAGACAGACACTGGGCTGTACTCTTTGTGCAGGGCAAGTGGCGGAAAAGCAGCTCCAGACAGCACAAAGGCATCCTATCCCATCTTTTTCCTAGCTCTGGCCTTTTGGGACAGGATGCAGTAGCATCCTCCTGGCCCGTGACCACTGCAACGGCAGCATTTCCCACACAAGCCAGGGCAGTGGGGCCAGGTCTCTAACCCCGCTCCCATCGCTCCTCCCCATCCAAAGGGCCAGCAGGCAGGGGTGTACTCTGCCCACACCCAGGCACTGGCTGCTGGCACTGGGGAGCTCTGAGGCTGAACAGGGGTAGAACAAGTTGCTCCATGAGCATGCAGCCCAAGCCAAACTTTAGCCTTCCAGGAATATTCAGGCAATAAGATGCTAATTCGACATGTGCATGATTTGCAAAGCAAACTCTGTAACATTGCTAAAAAGACACAAGCATAACAATTACTTCCCCAGAAATTATTATTTTCTCTCTTTGATGAGAGGAGTGCATTTGATGCTGAAACTCATCAGCTTGGGGATGCAGAAGAACTGTTACGACCAACTATAAAAAAACCCCCAAAAGAATGATATTGACCTATAAATGGAGTAAGGGCTTGTTGCTGAGGTGTTCAGTAGAAACTCTCTTTTACACTCCAACAGGATCAAGACTGGACCTCTATATGGATTACACAATCAGTATCACTCACTTTTCTGTATCTTAGAGGTAAAAAAAAAGTAATAAGCAATAAAAATCATTAATTATTGTTAAAGAAATTCCAAACATACCTTACAGAACTGCTTAAATTAATTTCTACGCAAAGCAATTCTACATTTTATCTGAAACTAAATGGAGTATAATAAATTCTGAAAAGAAACACACAACTGAATTTGTATGTCTGCAGCTTTTGACACAAGATATTTTTCCACTGCAACAACTTTCATAGGCAACCACCAGCTCCCTTCCAAAAGGAACTACAAAATGGTCAGAGCAAATTACTTTGTTCTATCAGATTTCCCATCTGCTACATACATGCACATTGTGAGTCTAAGAGGAAAAAGGCTGGGATTAGCTTCATGTAACCTATGCATATACAGCAGAACACACAAAAACTAGACTATAAAACAGAAACTTACATACTACATGACAGTATAAAATTGCAATTACAGATTGTCTGTGCATCTACCAGCAAACAAAGCTTTATTATCTTTAAAATTCATGTGAAATGTTTGAACTCTAATTTGTTCTGTTGGTAGGGCTCCTCAGGGTGGATTACAAAATAACAGGCCTGTGCTCTCAATCTCCTTGTTGATCTCACTTGAAAAATTGACAAGATTGGATAGTAAAGACCCAAGCCGAAGCTTTAAAACTCATCTTTGAATGCAAGTTCGACATCTGAAGTTAAAAAAGTGGCTAATTTTCCAGATTAGTTCCAATTATACTGAATTCTTTAATCTAAACTGCACAGCTTTTAACACGATTTTTTGCTTGATGTGAATATTTAAGGCTTTTTCTTTTTTTTTTTTTTTCTTGTGAGCAAAAGATACATGTGAAGCCTATCTCTGTAAGAACCAAATTGGTTTATTAGAACTGGAGGGAAATCACTTAACTCTGGAGACACTGTAAAGTGCAAAAGAAATGGAATTTAAATATCTGCTAAAACATGTTTCTTACTGCTGCTCAAGCAAGAGCGATGAGATTTTTTTCTCAATGGGAAAGGAAAGAGGAGGCCATGATTCGCTTAGTGAAACATGTTTGTGCATTTTTTTATGTTACCCATAACTGATAAAGCAATTAATATTCAGCACTACATTGGCAAGGCCAGTCTTTGAGCTAGTTTCCTGTTAGACCTATCTGCTACTTTACCCTTCTCTCTGTTTGTCAAAAAAGCTGTTTCTGAATCTCGTAGCTCTGCATTTCTGAAAGTATGAGTGTTTTAATGTTGAATTTGTGAACAGATACTGAAACATTATTTAAAAAAAAAATACTTCTAATGCCAACATAGTGCTGAAAGAGCACTAATTTTGTCTGAAAATAAAAAGTTTACTTCCCCTTTTCACTTTGTAATTCAAGCTGCTTTGCAGTTAACAAAAAGATACTTATTGCCATTTTATTAAATTTAATGTAACAATAAACATTAACTTGGTCTCAAACATGATGTCATGCTGTATGTAGCTAGGTTAAAAGAGAATGTAAAACAAATTACCTGGAAACCCTAAATGCCCCAATTTACCCAACCATTTAGCAGCAGAACTAATGAAAAGCCTTTCTTGCTCTTGCAATGGGAAAAGGTAGCCATTAGTCTCTGAAGCGTACAATTTTACCAGCAAGACAAAACAAAAAGCAAATCTTGGGAGTAAATATCAGCTGGATGTTCACATAACAAGGTCCAGAGAGACATATCCAGAAGTTTCCTCTTTTAATCCAACTCTGAATAATGTTGGATGCTGTTCTCTGTTCCTTCAGAGCTCTACTACTGCCAAAATAACTGCAAGGCTTGCAAGTCCGAATATATCTCAAGCCTTTCCCAAGGCACCCCAACACTATCTGAGGCACTGAAACTATGGCAACCGAATAAGAAAGCAGCTTCCATGATTAATAGATGAAGATCCCAGCGACAGTGCCTAGCTAGGCCATAATTCAGGAATGCAGGAGGAATTAGCATAGAATCCATCTCAATCTACCAATAAAAAGTAGATTTTGAAAGGCATCAACAAAACAGCAATTTTTTTTTTCTGCTAAAAAAAAATAATTCTATAGAACTATAAACTGTTCAAATTCTCATTAACATTTCAATGAACGGCTGCCTCGAGTGCAAGAAATGGATAAATGTTTGCGAACAATGGTGAAGGAACCAACATAGCAAATTTCACATCTGACTATCAAAGCCATATGTAGGAATACTCAATATATAGAAAATCTGAGTGAAGCTGAGCAGGCTGAGATAAGAAAGTAGAAAGAACATTTGCTGCAGTCAGGAATATATTTGGACACAGTTTTTCCCATTGTGTTGGAGATTCATATACAAGAGTACTTTTTCCATCCACTGAACTGGAACATCTGACCACATCTATTATATACCCTACACATTTTCATTACTAGAAGGCCCTCTGAGTCTGTCAGGGTCATTGCAAAATTGATGAGAGTTAGGAGTACCGTTTTTTTTAAAGCGCATAATCAAACTTCCACTATTATCTCCAGTAAAAGTACTAGTATTATAGTCCTCATCCACTAGATGATCTCAGACTGAGGTGAAAAGGCATAATAAAAACATTCTTTATTTCTTTCCACTTTCATAGACATGAAGTTCTCACTAAGGGCAATCGGCTACAGAGATCACAAAAGCAGAGGAAACACTGGTTTTTCCTGTATCACAAAAGGGCAAACCCCGCAGTGTGGGTATGGCTTTACCTGCGGAGGGTAAGGGAGAAGGTTTTCCAAACTGAGGACAGTACGCACGCTGACATGTCGCGTAATGTGCTGCAATGCTGTGCATCTGTCCCTGGAAGCTCTTTGACTTCAGCATTGCATGGATGTTGTAAAACTGTATTTCCATAGAAAGTTCCTCAGTAGTAATTCTGTTGGTAGCTAAAAAAAGCCTCAAAAAAATGGCATGGGGTAGTCCATGATATATGAATTTCAAGCATCTAGTATAAATACTCTATTTAGAAATGCCTATTATTAACAATACTTTTAAAGGAAAGGTCATCGCTGAATGTAGTGAATTACCATATGTCTTCACTCTAGAGATACAGCAACTGGCAGCTCTGTTAATAGCTGGTTTATCTACTTCATTTTACATCTCTATTTCAGCCACTAAAGAAACACTTTGGGGCTTGGGGGAAAATTCTTTTCATACAAAAATGACTCTGTATTCACACATACATCCCCTCCTTTTTGGCTAATAAATAACTACCGTTCTGTACCGGGAAAGAGCTTTTACAGTGAATTACAGTATAATTAATGTTGGGGGTTTTCTTGTTTTCTTCTTCCTTTTTTGAAAGCTGCTTTTTAAAAAAAGAACTGATATCTACTTCCTTGTTTTATAAAACTACAGCAGGAGCTAAACTTGAGATTTCAGGGGGCATAAGTCTGGCAGGCTCCTTTATGTTCCTCTGGTGCAGGAAAGCTGAGAATATGAGAGGGATAGACCTCTCACGTCCTTCCCTATTTCCAGTGGCCCCAATATTAATTGTTAGCAGCCTTTTTAAGTCTGAAATGTCAAATCCTGCAAATTCCTCTTATACCTGTCTTTCAGTGAACCGCTCCTAAGACTTGCAGAACACCCTGATGTTGTAGGTGAATCTCTGGGTTGTTTTTTTTTTTCCTCCCTAAGTTCCCATACCACATTTAAATTTTTAATCTTTTCACAACTTCCAGCTGTTAAAAAAGGATAGGCAAATAAGCAGCTTGGAAACTCCCGAAGACACACTGGACATGCAATATGTATAATTATAACACAGTAGGTGGCACTCTTCCCTTTAAATCCTAAAGCAGTGCCTTGGAGCTGCACTGCCATACTTGCCATGTTGCAATGAAGACCCAAACCCAAAGAACTGTTCACTATTGACATTAAAGATATCTTAAATGCTGCCTAAATGTGAACATTCAGTTATTACCACAGCCATAGGTAATGGTCTAGTTGTCTCACACAAAAACACATAAAGGAAATAAAGACATGCAAACCCTGGTCTGCCGGGTTTGCACTTGAACTGGGGAAGTCCTCTTCTGCCTTTTAGAGACCCTACACACACGTAAGCCGTTCCACACTTGAGACACTGGTGTGACAGGCTGAAAATAAAAATATTCCTGCAGAGAACTGTCAGACTCAGACCTGGTCTTTCCCCCAGCTGCTTGTTTCTGCCTTTGAATACTTTTCATGGTTGTTGTATGCTGGATTCCATGCTACTACTGACTGTATCTTATGGACAAAATGACCGCTGCGTTTGCCTCACCCATCTCGGAGTAATCCTTACACACAGAACTAATGAGCAGAAAGTGCTCAAGTGATCACCAGTAAAAAGCACTGCTTACTCCTCTTATTCTTCTGTTGCCCTGTCATGACAAAGCTTGTCACAATTTGCCAGATGCAACTTGTTCCATAACACAGAGACCTAGGTCTGACTCAACACTGAAGGTCAATCCATACTGAATGTACTCCCACCATAGATTCAGGTACCCTGCAAGTATCGATATCCAACAGAAAACAGTATTTTCAGACTGGGGCCTAAACATGAAAAAAAAAAGTCCCTATTTGATGGGCAACTGCCCTTCGTCTCAGAAAATTACTCGGGTAAGCAAATTTCTCCAGGTGAGCAAAGTTTACTTTGGTAAATGAGACCGGAAAGGATAAAGGCTAAAGATTCACCTCTTCAATAAATCAATAGTGGAAGGTAAAAGACTGCAGTGCCTGTATTAAATTAGGATAGTGAAAAATTTTGGTTTAGTACGGTTCAACTTTTCTCTACCATATGCTGTGTGTAATAGAGTTGAACGTTATTTTCCAGTATTTACCTGGTTGGTTGTTTTCAACACTCGGCTACAGTGTATGGGAATCAGGTACTATAGACAAAACATTTGTTTGGGTAGTATAACAATGTGTTCTTGCAAACAAGTTGGATGTAAGGCATGTATTAGCTCAGGTCAATTTAATCCTAAAACATTTTATGTCTCCCCTGCTGTAAACCATGTGAACTCCTTTCATGTGTATTTATGTATGGCTCTTCAAAACAAGATGACAAATTTCCCCTTCCCTTCACAAAACAAGCACAAGCAAGTTCACAATCACCTACTTCCTTTTTAATGCAAACAGTTCTAGTCTGGATTTATCACAGGTCATTAATTTGATCTGTCTCCTTTTCTTTTTTTTTTTTTTNTCTTCTTTTCAACAATTCAATGAAGGCAACTCCTCATCCTTATCCCGACCTACCTCCTTCTTCAGTCTTAAACTTCAATAACTGCAATTGCCTATTTAAAAAAAACTAAGAGGGGACTATGGTTTAATACTCACTTTTATATTCAAGTACCTAAAGATGTTAGCTAGCCACGTTTCTCATAGATGTTAGTGCCTAATTATTTTTTGGTTCAAGTAGTAGAGTTCAGTTGATAAGGTTGCTTTTGCCATTAAGTAAGAATATACAGTTTTAATGTACGCTAATCAAGTATACATAGAACATCTGTGACCACAGGATTCAGCTTCCCTGAAGTATTCAAGGATCCGTCAAGGATTTTGATTCCTATGACATGAAAAGCATATGTTGTAAATATATTTTACAGTATTACTTACTATTTTGAAATTCATTTAGCATTCAGACAGAAATGTCATATGGACATTCTGCTCCATGAAAGCCAGAGATTTGCTCCACTACAGAGTGGTGGAGAACAGAGATCAATGTTTTTAGGCATAGGAAATTACTTGGCTTTAAAGGGAGTTAGTCTCTTTGTCTTATACCTTATGAGAAGCTAACATATTAAAATCAGGTTCCTTTTAGAGAAAATTATACTCTAGACAGTGAAATGCCTTGGCAACTGTACTTTTTTAAGAATGACAAACCTTCCCAATCTTACTGCAACTAGCATTTGCTTTCAACCACGTACAAGGCAATTCCATGAAGAAAGGGGTTTGCTGGAGCAGACCCAAATTTCCTCACAATACACTAGTCTCATTAAAAAAAAAAAAAAACCACAAACAAAACAAAACACAACACCACTTCCCCCCAAAAAGGACCCAAAAAACCAACCCCCCAAAAAAACCCCAAAAGAAGTTAACCAGAGCGAGATCACTTTGTTTTTCTGATCTGAAAACAAATGGCAAAGGAAGCCCTGAACATGATAACAGCTGTATAAATCTTTTCTCTGAGAGAAATGTCACAGACTCCTTAAAATCTCCACGAGTTTTGTGATTAAAAGAGCCTGACTCTGCTGGACTTTCTCACGTTGATGCCAAAGGATTTACCCGCCAAGTACAGATTACTTACATGAGAATGGCTCACTGGATGATACTTAAGACTAAATGAATGCAAACCTAAAGCAGTCACTGAACTAATTTTTGCAAAGACAGAGGGGAAAATCATGCCTCTAGGTACCACCTTTGAGGTTAGCTTACTAATTAGTATCGTCACTGGATAATACTAAACTGAAGTTAGCAGAATTTCTGTCAAATGGTAAGTCACCACATGCAGCCTTGTGACAGAAAACGATTGTGGAAATTTAACTCTTCATTATTTACAACACCTGCGAGCCTTGTGTGGCCCCTCTGGAAGATCAAGCGTCCACCTTGAAGAGTCAGGAATTAGCGTATTTTACAATTTATCACAGAACAGACTAAAGCTTTTATGTTTTTTGCTGCTGTATTAGTGAAATAATTTTCTGCCTGCAGCAACTGGAGACCCGGGCTGCACAGACACTGGCACAAACGCGCATGTTTACAAACTTCAAAAGCAGCAATTAGCTCGGGAGAGGAACAGGAGAACAAATTTCCCTCCGAATAAGCGGTCAAGGTTAGAAAAATAGCAGAGACGAAACCCCAACAGTTACTGCCTTGCGACTCACCCTGAGAAGAGCCAGACAGGACAGAGGCAGTAGCGGCGGGCAGAAAGGCATCTCCGCTGCGACTGACCACCTTCCAGTCTCAGCCCCGCTTTCCCCCCAGCCCGAGCCACCCCCGGGAAACGCCTCCCTCTGGCAGGAAGGAAGAGAGGAAGGAAGGGGCTGGGGCGGCCGATTGCCTTCGCAAGAAGCAGGTACTTTCTCCAGGCGTGATGAAGGAAACCTCAAACTTTTCGGCGGAGTGCCCGGCGGTGCTGACCCTCCGCCGGCCCCGGGGGCTGCCCCAGCCACCGCCCCTGCTCCCCGGCTCCGGTTCCCCCTACGCCACCGGCAGCAGCACAGCCCCGGCGGGGGAGAGGCTGCAGCGGAGCCGCAGCTACGGCTTTTATCGCACCTTGCCCTCCGCTGGGAGCCTTCCTTGCCCGTGTATAGACGTGGACGGGGTGTGTATGTGTGTAGGGGG
>VXBJ01001895.1:304684-315360 GCA_013400055.1 Nycticryphes semicollaris
TTTTTAACCCTCATGTTCATGGCAGTGGGAAGAAAAAAGGGTCTGCCACTATCAGACAAAAAAATTAAAAAGGAAGGAGAAGAACAGAGGGGAAGAGAGAAGGCAGGACAAAATGGAAGACTAGAGGAGAAGGCTCCAGCTAAGAAAATTTGTGAAGTAGAGTCTGCAGTGGGGGAGAGGGAAGGAAACCAGAGAAATGTGTCAGGGGGGAAGGAGAAAGGAAGAAAAAAGACCAAAGAGAGAGAGGAATGCAAATAGTCCCTATGTGAAGCAGAAGATTAGAGAGATATAGTAGGCAATGTAGCAAAAATAGGATTGGTTAAACTTTGACAAATGAGCAGCTGATGGAAAGCGATCATTTAGTCAGTTTTTATCCTTTGATCCTGCAAGATTACTGAATTAAAACAAGAAATGAGAGGGTGAGTTGCTCTAGGTTTACACTTGCTTTTAAACAATATGAATATTTTTACATACTTAAAGGGAAATTAATGTCAAACACATTATGGCCTGCTAAGATACACAAGAGTGACTGAAAATGTGTTGAAAGACATGACAAAGTATTTGGGAAGAAAAGAGCGTGTCCTGCTTTTGGCAAAGCAGTTTTCATCAGTGTCAGTCACCTCCCCACGCAGCCTGATGAGCTATTTGGACCAAAATCTGCATGGAAAAAGTGACACAGGGTAGCCAGGAAATAACAGGGGTGCAGGTTGGATGGTGGATCTCTCTAGAAAAGGCACCAGGGCAGCCAGTGGCCATCACCCCCTGGGTGGGCTGGCTGGAGTTTGGCTACTCTGGGCTCACACCTGTGAGCAAGGCGAAAACAGGAGGTGAGTGGAAACACCTCTCTCTCATGCTCCCCATGCACCTGCCCTCACCAAGGGTGAGTTAATATGCCCAGTGTCTCATGGGGAACAGCAGAAAATGATTCCTCTCCAAGGGAGGATGTAGGATGAGCTGTCAGTTTGTAGCACAGTGTGGCTTTTATGGGATACTGTGGGAATTGGCAGTGGGAGTTGATGGGGTCTTCTCAGCGATTTCTGGGTATGTTTTATCTAGCAAAGATGTTATTCAGGAAAACAAAAGCTGAAATGAATATTTTCCTTTGTCTGCTTGTCCATAATCCTTTTCCTAAGAGGAAAACTGTCAGGATGGTGTTTCTAGCACTATCTGAATTAACTAGTGCAGACAGGGCTCTCTTTTGCCCTTCCCTGTATTGCATTAGGCCAGGAAAAGTAATAGTAAGAATGCTGAAGGCAAAAATTCAGTAGTCTAGTTTTTTTTTCCAGAGTGCTATCTGTACTCTGCCAATGGTACTTGGATTTAAAAGGGTTTTACTCCAAAAGAAGTTGCACTGAAGCTAGATGAAGAAGCACAGGTATCTGTGGAGTTAAATCTTTCTTACTTCATGCAGAGGTGATGCCTTCTGGCCTGCCTGAGGTTGATGATGACAACAGCATTAGTGCCACATATGACCCCTCCCTCCCTCCCAGCTGGTTGTTCTCTGGAGTTTCATAGTGGTTATTAGAGTTGAAAAGCATTTGCTAATGAAGCCTGCGCTATTACCAGGGAATGAGGGAAGGGGAGCAGAGACTTCCCGTGTTTGCTCATTCCTGGCAATCATTAGACAGCCCCTGGGCGTGACTGTCCCAGGTAAATCACAGCCCGGACATTCCAGCCCTGCCTAAGTGAGTTTCAGTGACTCTGCTGTGCCTGATACTAGTGCAGCGAAATTGAGAGGAAGTGAGTGAAAGCCATTTAGAAGATTTGTCGCTGGTCCAACAGAAAGAGACCATGCAGAAACTGCCCCTGTTTGACTCATTGTGAAAGAAGGGTTTCCATTACTTGGAGACACATACTTGATTTCTGAGTCAAGCCATCATCCTTTCCTTAAAGCATCATACCATAGTGTATTAGTGTGTACTTACCATTGCATGTGTGCAAGTTTAGCAGATAATGAAGAATACCTCATAGGTGCAAAAGTGGCAAGACTACATATAAAGAAGAAGAAATGTGGAGGAAAACATCAGCTTGCATGAAATAAACAGGCATCCTTATTTATGTGCTGTCACTGATGAAACTCCCACTAGCTGGAAAAAAAAAGGTGTGTATTATTGCCAAGGGTATCATTTATAGCAATATTCTTGGTGACTAACTCTTTATTTGGGCTGTCCTGAAGACAACATTATTTCTCACTTTTGGCAGGGACTTCCTCTGGATGTTGCTTGAATTGTACATTCAGCCCTGTGTGAGATATGCATTAGTGTTCAAAGACAATCAGCAGAAAACATGTGTGCATTTTACTGTCTACATACATCCTATGTCAAAGACACAGATAAAACTTGATTTAAGAATATTAAATTTTCCTTTGTGTCTGTATTCTATAGAAATCTTTAACTTGGGCATACAGTTGAATAAAAAACAAAGCAGATGGGCTGTGTTTGACGTGGCCTTTGGGTAAAGAGCATTAGAGCAGTCTTTGCGAGTTTTGTCACTGACTTTCATGGGACCAGAATGTCACCTGAGATGCAAAACCTGTAACATTAACTAATTTGTAACCATGCCTCCTAACTCAGTGAAAACAGAAAAATAACTATAAAATAAAATAAACAAGATAACAAAATACAATAAATCAGGTCTTAAACTGGACAGTCTGATACAATTCTTGGTCTCAACTTAGTCAATGGCAAAACTGTAGCTGACCTCTCTGTGGTATGACACTGTTTTCAAGTCCAAATCCAGATTTTAGCATGGTCTTTGTGTATGTTGGATAAGGCATGCACAAGCCACCTTTTCCCACAGTCTGCTTCACGTTAATGAAATTAATACCCCATTCCTGCCTCTTGGGAATTGGTTTCACAGTGGCTTTACCTGTACTATTTACTCTCAAAGCAATTGATAGGTGTTTTGTTTGGCTTGCTTTGTTAGTTTTTTTTTTTTTTAATGCTCTTTATGTTTTTTTTTTTTTTTTTGTTTAGACCTGTCCAGAATTTAAAAATAGACAAGACTACTGCAAAAATTATTGCTAATTGCTCCTTGGTTATCCTTGAATTTTTCTAGCAGAGTTATAAAACCTTGTAAGTAGGGGTCTTATAATGAAAACTCTACAGTCACCTTAATGATGGTGGCAGATTATAATATGCAGGTTGCCAAAATGTCTAGTTAATGAATGTCAGTAGAATTAGAAAAAGATTGAGGCACTTTTTAAGGTCTCCAAGCTGTGATAGATTTATATCACTAATAACAATGAAAGGTGCACAGGAATCTATGGACATGGCCTCTTTCCTCCAGAAATCAGCACTGTCTCTTATTAATTAAATTGAATACAGAACAATATAAATCTCCCAGTGCTTATTCCACTCATTTCATACATACTAATGAGGATGAGCTTCTGAAGCTGGTGGTTGGGATCATTTATTCAGTGGTGGGAAAAATAACATCAGGATTCAGACCCCCTGCTGACTTTGCACACTGTTGTGCTAGATTTATATTGGCCTACTAATAAGTAACTGAATACATTAAACGAGGCGCTCGTCACTGCAAGGGTTACAAGGGACTCCTTGTTTTTCTTCCTTGTGTATTCTTTGGTGAGGAGATTAGGGGAGATGGGCCCATTATGTAAGTCTCTCCTCTTCGCATTTCATCCACCAGTTCAAAGCCCTCTTTTCCAAACAGAAACTATGCCAAAGCTCTCATCAATCATTAAAAGTCCCAGCAGCAACAAACTTGCTGATTTTGAAGTGCAACAGTCCTGCCTTTTTTTTTTTTTACTTTTTTTTTTCCACATAAGAAAGTAATTCACACTATGCTTAGCAGTTCAAACTCTACATTGCACAGTATGCATGATTAGTAAAGAGAGAAAATACGGGGCATTCAGCAGCCATAGGAATGTCCCTTTAGAGCTCCTCTTTGGGAGGAAATACAATGGAACAAGCAAGCTGGATATTATGGTGCTGCATATGTTGCTGCAATAGAATTGAGGGGGTCCTGTAGATCCACATTTAATTTTGAACTGATAGACTCAACTGCTCAGCCTTCTAGTTTTAGGATGAGAAAACAGTATGCACTGTGCTGCTGGACAAATGACTGGTGTTACAAACCTGAAACACAGTGCTATCACCACAGTCTAATGAATTCCCTGTTCCCATGCATTGAAGACAATACTGTGTGACAACTGGCAATAAATGAGGACTTTTAAAAATCTGTGACTGCTGTGTTTTCTCTGTCCACCAGTGTAAGAGCACGGGCAAAATGCACCAGCTATTTAGATCAGCAGCCTGATCCCTTCTACAGATGCGCTTACAGTGTGACATGGGAAACTCAATTAGCCTTATTAGCTCAGCTTGTATAACTGCACAGGTAATTAAGTAAGGGTGGCCACCTCTTTGAAAAGTCCCACACTACAATAGCTACTCTAAGTGGTTGTACACAACAATGGGAGGCACTTTTTTTTTGTGTTTTGCAAGCAAATTGACAGCAAGAAGACAACAATTTCTGAAGAACAGGTAACATTGGATACCAATTTGTGCAAGTAGTGCTCCTATGTAAACCTTGTCTCCAAAGTGGCTAAACATTTTTTTTTTCCTGTAAATTGGAGAGAGCTGCAACTAATTGCCCTCAAGTTAGGTGACTGGAAGATAAGGACCAAGTTAATTCAGTGGTGAATGAGAAAATAAATAAATAGAGATTAAATAAAGTCTATTTCTTATTTTTTTCTTCTTTGTAACATATGTGGCAATATATGGGTGAAGCTTTGTAAGAGATTTACAACTGTTCCAGATGACTTGGCACAGTGTATAACACCTCTGAAAAAAATTAAAAATTTTCTCAAATCTTTGCATGTTTTTTTTTTTTTTTCCCTTGTTACTGATGTTTCTGTATCCAGTGGTAGAAAAGCAAGGCTTTAAAATTCTCCACAGATAATAAGAATAGGTGGAGGTTGTCCTTTGCATAATATGAAGGGGATTTGAGTAAATTTACTTTCCATTTTTCCATGCTTCATGCTTGCTGTGTTTCCTTCCATCTGACATATCTTGCTGGTGACCCATTTTGTGAATGGAGACACTCTTTCCTTTGAAGTTGTAATTTGTCTTGGAAGAACTACCTAGGAAGCACTCTTTTATTGTTAGACCTTGAAACCAGGTGGGGGTTGTTAGTCACCTCTGAGCATGTGGATGAATCACAAATAGTATCTTTTACCTTAGGAATTCAATTTTACATTATAACATCTTCCTTGAGAGGTAATGTTCTTGCATGCACTTTCTCGTTTATGAAACTTACCATTCTAATGGCAGTGCTAAATACAATTTATTTATAACATACGTGTGTCAAATGCTGTTGTGTGTAAATAGTAACTGTGAAGTAAAGCAACATTTGGAAGAAATAGGAGAAATGTAGAAAACAGTCAAAATAATTCTGCTATACAGATAAGAGAAAGGTACAGATTTTTTTATAGAGAGCAGATCTTATCTGACTAAACTTATCTCTCTGCAGGCTGATTTTCGTTGTTGTTGTTGTTTTATTGCTACCTTTTAGAATCACAGGGTTTTTTTGTGTGTTTAACTACATAGAGGAGGTGCTTGGTAATAAATGGCTTTTCAAAACCATGACCCCTTTGTTCTGGCTCCAGTAGCTGTAGAACAAGGTTTTTATAATGCATTAGTTATATGCCCATGAGAAAAGAAACAAAAGAAACTCATGAAACCTCTGTTACTTAAAGTGTGTGTACTGAATATGGAAATAGAGCCTTGACATCTTTTAGTTCACAAATCCTTTCTTTGCAATCTTAAGAGTCAGTTGCCCTGTATATTGACTACACATATCCATGAGTGCATCCCCAACGTAGGGGGCAGAAGGAAAGCACTGAGCTCTGTGGATGAGGCGGAGATGGAAGTTGCTATGGTGAGTCTGTAAGAAGTTGTAGGAGACTGAAGATCTTTTCTGGATGATATCCAACACTGGGATGCAAATGCAAATTTTCCTGGCTGCAGTTTACAGCATTAAGAGTCTAAAATTATGGCAGATATTTAGTACTTTAAGCTATTTCCTACTCGAATGTCTGTTTCCTAGACTTTTGGACCACATCTATAATTACACCATTGCACACTGAAGGTTGTCATCCATTCTCCATTGAAAGAAAGTCCATTAAAACTATGTATGTTAACATTGTTCACTTGCACTTGTGAGTCTTCTGCATCTGTGCACTGTTTACCTTTTGCATTACAAATATAATTATAAGAATTATGTGTTGGGATTTTCTTGGCAAGTTACCCCATGTAAATGGCAGATAATATATATAGGGCAGTCAGGAGGAGTCAGATCCAGAAAGGGATGTAGGTATCTAGTATGCAATGAAAACACCATATCCACATTGCAACCTGTATTTGTGACTCTACTTCTAAAGCAAGAGACTTAATTAGCCCTAATGACTAATGTCAGTAACCTCTGCATTGTTGAAGCTGGAATTTAATTCACAGTGGAAAAACAAACCATGCAAGAGAGGGATCATACCTAAACATGTAAATTTTCAAATACTGGAATTCTTTGTTCTAGATCAGGATCACTATGAAAGAAGGACTGAGCAGCAAAGCTAGACCCAGATCCAATGCAAATTTCCATGTAAGAATAAAGCTATTCAGATAAAAAGCTTAGAACAATTTCTGCAGCTCAAATAAGTAGTGATCATTTCCAGACCTGTTTTTGTATGGATTTGAAACTGTTAAATTCCTTGGCATTATTCCTGATATCCACTTCTAGTAATATACATGATATTGTTAGTATCTTATATTGGATAAATGCTCAGTTGTCTCTGCCTTCTTTCTATTTTATGTATGTGCATATATGAAATGACATCCAGGAGATGTCTTCTTATCTGTGGCTGATAGAAATACTTAATGCAATACAGTGTGACTGAATTCACCTGCTTATTCAAGCCGTGCACAAATGTCACTTTACTGGTTTAGGTCTCCTCCTTTGGCTGCTGTTTTCTGCCCTTGCAACAGTCATACAGCTCCTGGAAGCATGAAATAGGCAGCATCTATCATGGCCCTCACCTTATGTCTCCTTGTATTATGAAGTAGTAATGTAAGAACGTGTCTCTGTGTGTGATCAATAGGCCTTGTGGGAGGTGAGGTGTTTAATCTCCATGATGTATGCCATCTCAAGCAGCCTTAGGAGCTAGGATGATGGGACTGTTCCAAACACAGATCATTTGGATATGACCACAAGGTAAGCAGGCTGGACTGCCCTCCAGAAAATGATTTTTAACTGCAGCTAGTAGCAAAACACTGTCAAAGTTTCAAAGGATTTAGCAACATTTCTGTAGGAAACATTTAAAGGGTCTCCTTAAATCAAACACACCCATCTAGCTCCAGAGAATTCATGTCCCAGGTCTGCAATGTTTGGTTACACTTCTATTGTTTGATGTAGAGCCTTAGATCTTCGTTTAACATGCAATTCAGTGTTCACTGAGACAATGGCAGGATCCACTCAGCATTTTGGCAGCTTGTGAAACTCAGATAAACTCTAACCTTTGCCAAATACAAAGAATGATAAAAGCAGAAGTTGCTCTTTCCAGCTGAATTAAAATAAACTGCCAATGACTTTGTAGTCCTAATCATTTTTGCTGCTTTACTGTGGTAACCTTCAGCTGGCATTGGATGGTGCCTATAAAATACCCTCTGCAAAATTAATAAATAGAGCTGCAGCAGCAAGGGGGAAGCTAGAGACAGGAGACTGCCCTCAACCACTTTTCATCCCTTAAATTCAAAGTGAAGCATATGTTGCTAGCTTTCTCTAGGCTGTCCCTGGAAATGCGTAAGGAGTCCAAGGCTACAGATATCTACCTTAAAATGCCTTTGAGTTCAGTGGGGCAGGATTTCACAGCGCTGAGGGTGTTAACTGGGAACAGATTGAGATAGCATCATGAAGATCCTTTTATGTGCATGTCTCAGGGTTGAGATGTTGAAAAAGCCAACTACAAAACCAGTTTTCCTCTATAATTATTTGAAAATTAAGAGATCACTATTTTCTGCAAAGAAGACAAAACATAAGGTTATTCTTTACATAGGAGTCGGTAGAGAGTACACAGGCAGAAAAAAAGCAAAAAGCAAGCCAAAGCAGAGACCTCAAATATGGTTGAGGGTTTTTGTTTTGCATCTTATGAAAACCTGTGTGATTTGTCAGTTTAAGACTATATCTCAGGGCTGAGATTTAGTGCTGTGTAAAACAGGACAGCATATTTATGATGACTTTTCTCTCATTTTACTGTAAAAAAAACAGAGGTTCCCATGAGGTGCTATTTTTAGTCACTCACAAAGTCACAACAGTTCTACATTTCTCCTGCTTAGTGCAAGGTCTGTTCTGTCTCTGAAATATTTTCAGGGAGAATAGGTGTGAAAGGCCCTCATGTGCCTCTTTAAACAGTGTTTTATCTGACTTAAACAATTCAAGTGGTGGGGTTTTGCCAGCCTGACACGTCCAAATTGAAATGTATTAAAGAGAGAATCACACAAACAACTCCCTTGGCAGATCGAATAGGGTGATAATCCAGGAAAGCTGCAGAAAGCTGACCTTGGAGAGCTGGGGTGGGCACTGAGTGATGGAGTTTTTAAAAGATGAAGTGATTAACCACAGTCTTAAGGGACTGTGCATCCAAAGGTTAACATAATGTGGGTTACAGTCTGGGTAAACAGATCAGGATGCTCAGGGCTGAAGAGAGGAAAAACTTCATATGTTCTCCTTTAAATCAAGTGGAGTCTCCTTTCCTTGGGACAGCTTTTAGTAGTGATGTGTTGGCATCAATGTAGTTGCAGTGGCAGCTTCATCTATCTGGTAGTCTGGGGAATGGTCTGTTCAATGGCTCAGAGAAGGCTTGGGTTCAGTCGTCACCTCTGTCTGAGAAGACTCAGAGGTGCCAGGGGAGTGCTGCTGCCATGGTGTTACTGAGCACGTGGGGCTGAATTACTCCCAGTTCCGTTCATGACACTATTTCACTTCACGTGACCGATCTGAAGAGCCATCACAGTGAGAGAGCAGTGAGGCTGACAAGATATGATTGGGGAGATTGATCATCCTGGAATAAACTTGGGCATGTTGATAGAGGCACTGTACTGCAAGAGATGTCAGTTGAAACCCCCATCAGGGGGAGGAGGGAGCTGATCTTAGGTGAGCACACATATCACTAGCCCATGAGATGAAAAGGGGCATAGGTAGCATCAATATCTCTTTCTCAGTTTTCTGAAGCCTAGTTTGAAGATTTCTTTTTAATTTTTTTTTTCTTTTTCTTTTCTTTTTTTAAGTCAAAATGATTTAGCAAGTTTGTAACTAGTTTCAGGACCACTAAGATTATGGCTTAAATAAATGGGCTTGTAACTGGTTTCAAAAGAAAGAAATATATCTGGACATAGTTCTGTTATTGTCTAATTCTTGTTAAGTGATTGCATCAGAAATCATGCTACATTGAAACCAGTTTAACTTATACTGAGTTATTTCACTACAGGGATAGGAAGTCAAATGGAAGCATTTATGGAAAAATATTTTGAGACCATTTTTACTCATAGTATGTGTCTTAAGTAGCTATTGCACACTTAGTGATCTTATAGAATTACCAACAGAGAGGGAGGTGAATTTCACATATGTATCCATGATCAGAGGAGATGATACCACTTAAATCACTGGCCATTTAATTCTTTTCACCTTTCTTCTGTTGATTTGCAGCTTTAATTTCCTACATTTGATTTCTCCAGTGATTTTAAATGAGTTCCTCTTCAACTTAAAAAAAAAAAAAAAAAGGCTAGATTGTCAAGCTTTCAAAGGAGTTTGCTGACCAGAAGAATACCTTAAGAAGCTCACAGTAAATCCAGTGGAACAGTGCATTTTGTTTAAGTGCTTGTCGTTAAAGATTGGAGTGCACAGTAGACTTGAAAAGAGTTTGGAAGACTGATTCAAGTACGAGCATTATTTTTCACATGAGCACATCAAGAAAGAGTGTAAGGGGTTTTAAGAAAAATTGTGGCCATGGGAAACAATTGATTCACATTCTTATCTCTTTTTAATTATCTTGACTTCTTTTTAGTCTTTTTCATTTACACGTAGCTAGTAAGGCATACCTAGTGTCCTGCTGTTTTGACAACAGAACAAGGAATTCATTTATAGCAGTGATTCTGACTGTATAGTAATTATATCACTGAAACAGGAAAAAAAAAGCCTATGAAGACTTGAACAACAAGGGAAATTGTTCATCTAGAATAAACAAGAATATATTGCTGGTTGACTGACATGAATGTGTTCAACATCCGCTGAATAGCTTTTCCCTTTCTTTTGGTTTACAGTGTCTGAATTTAGTTATCGAGCACCATCATTTCAGCTTCTTCCTTAAGAAATCTTTATGATAAAGCTGTGAATTCTCCAGTATAAAGCTTTACTCACAGAACTAGCACAAATCCTCCTATCCAACATCACACTTTTTCACTGATGCTGACGATTTCTGGCACAAACCTGCATACCCGAAAGACCATAACTCCCTGCATGGCACAGCACAGCACGTTACTGCCAGGGTGATTGAAGGAGCTTAGGCTGTTGCTCTGGTGATTTGAATGGTGGGGTTGCTAGCGGGACAGGCTCGACATGTCCTCACAGGCAAGAATTTTCCTCTCCCTCTCAGTCCACTGGCTCTGACT
>VXBJ01001895.1:319922-346780 GCA_013400055.1 Nycticryphes semicollaris
AGTTAGCAGACAAAGCCTATGTGATTTGATATCTGCAGCACTGGTGAAGCTAGTGACAGGAAATGACCAGGTGCTTGACAGTTTGTGTTGGCTGCATCAGGTTGTCTTCCTGTAGGATGCAGCTGTTCACCTATTCTTTAGAGAAAGCAGATGGAAAATTCATGTAGCTAATTGGTACTACTGACACGGGAGTCAAAGAAATGCTGTTACTTTTTTTTTTCTTTCATTTGACTTCCTTTTCTTCACGCTGAGTATTAACATTCCAGATGGGAAACATTAAATTATGTAGAATTTCAAACAGAAAATGTCGAAAAGTTGATGAAAAATGTCCATAAAATAAATAAAGGCTGCTGAAGTGAAGACACATGTTATCTATTTCTTCAGTTAGCAATAAAATCCTTCTGGTATTCTTAAGGAACTGTGGGAGTTCTGACTGAAACACTCATTATTTTTGAGGGTACCGTGGTTGGATAAAGGGAAAATAAAATCCCTGAACTGAGCTGTGTAAAGATGCTGGTTTGTAGAAGCAGAGGTGCTGGTAGTGAAGCTTTATTTAAATATGCTTAATGAAGTATTTGTGAAATTCTTTCTTGGTACGACTGTAAGAGATTAAAATAATCTGCTGAGTTGAAAGTAAGACAGACCGCTAGATTTCACTTTGAGAGAAAATATGATTTTATAAAACATTAAACTTCATAAGTGTACTCTGTCTAGGACTTATTTTTAGTGCCTTCTTCAGCTGAAATATGTAGAATCATTAAGAATAGTTCTAGCAATAAAATGATGTGATTTGTCTACCTTTCCATATGATTTAAGTACTCAAAAATATTTATATTTTTTGCTTACTTACACTGCCTAGACTTTTGATTTCCTATATATTACTATAAACAGAAACAGAAATTTGTGGGAAGCTTAAGATCCATCAAAGGCTGCTGACAACTGAACAATGAAGATAACAAATTTCAGTGTAAAGACTGCCTTACCTAAAAAAGCTGAAGACATATAGAAGATTTCCTCTCTTTAACAACCATTTTTAGCATCATCATTTTTCAGTCAAAAGCAAAACATTTCAGTGTATTAGTTGAACTGATCAGGCTGGATTTTCTAGGACTCCTATGTCTCTCTTCCTTGTTCAGTCAATATAAATTTGAATGGGATTCAAAGAGAGGAAAAAAAAAATCCTTATTTTCTCTTGTGTTTTTCCTTTTACTAAAGCCCAGAGGGAAAAATCACACAGCCTAATTTTTCAGTTCAAGTTTCTTCTAATTACTTGGAATCACCATCCAAACCACTGAAGTACCTTAGAAATCAGAATTCATTTACAGTGGGGGTCTGGATTGTCCCCGTAAGAAACCTGTAATGAAGTCACCTTTCATGTGGATGTAATTTTTGGTGGTGGTTTTTTTTTTTTTTAACTTCAGTGAAGGGGGATCTTAATCACCTCCCTTTGCCTTCCCCAACCAAATCTGTTGGAGGTCCCTCTACAAGAGGGAGTGTAATAACAAGGTAGGACAAGGCAAGGAATACAAATGACAGCATTTTTTTCTCGAGTTTTCTTGGACTGTGGCTATACCTCAGAAAGTATTGTACAGCCTAGGCTTATATTACTTTGATGTATTCCTGGGAATAAAGGAGTAAGACCAGAGTTACATTTCTGAGAACGAGGGAATGGGAGAAATAAATGCCTAGGAGAATTCCAGGCAAATGTACACATTATTGGTGATCTATACAAATCTTGGAGAGTGGTTTAGTGAGCATTTTCTGCAGGTTGGCAAGCTGTGTGGTGTGAAACCATTGGAGAAGGCAAGCCAGCAGAATCACAGGGATGATCAGCTGATGTAAAGTCAGACTGAATTTCTCCAGCATGTTAGTGCAACACGGACAATATTGAAAGTGGTAACGCCTTGCCACAGAGCTTTAGCATAGTTTTATGTTTCATTTCAAAGCTTAATCAAACTCACCTAAATGTCTTTGGACGAGAAACAGTCTTGTAAAATTCTAGAACTGTAACTCCACTAAAGATTTTATCTTTTGCAGTGTTTTCTGTTTGCTTTGGCTGTGATTAGGAAAAAAAGGGCACTTAAAGAAAGGAAAAGAAAAAAAGTAACCAAAGCAGGGAATCCTGCTACAGAAATATACTTTTATAAAAACACTGGAAGTGAAGTGGGTCCAACAAAACCACAGCTCTGCACAACGAATGGACTTCTAATGAAAGACAGGAGTCATCAGGCATCAGACTAGGACTAGTTTTTAACTAAACCTACATTCAGCTCCATTCAAAAGTGAAAGTCATCAGGAAAGACAGTCCAAAGATACAAAATATCTGTCCAATGTCACAGTAATGATCTGAGGATGTAATTGAGACCTAATTGACACTTTCACAACTAGTGATGAGTAACATTATGAAATATGGGAAAAAAAATTCTTCCTCTTCTCTCTCTCTTTTTCTTTCTTTCTTTCTTTCTTTCTTTCTTTCTTTCTTTCTTTCTTTCTTTCTTTCTTTCTTTCTTTCTTTCTTTCTTTCTTTCTTTCTTTCTTTCTTTCTTTCTTTCTTTCTTTCTTTCTTTCTTTCTTTCTTTCTTTCTTTCTTTCTTTCTTTCTTTCTTTCTTTCTTTCTTTCTTTCTTTCTTTCTTTCTTTCTTTCTTTCTTTCTTTCTTTCTTTCTTTCTTTCTTTCTTTCTTTCTTTCTTTCTTTCTTTCTTTCTTTCTTTCTTTCTTTCTTTCTTTCTTTCTTTCTTTCTTTCTTTCTTTCTTTCTTTCTTTCTTTCTTTCTTTCTTTCTTTCCTTCTTTCCTTTTCTTTCTTTTTTCTCTTTTTCTCTCTCTCCCTCCCTTCCTTTGTTCATTCGTTCGTTCCTTCCTTCCTTCCTTTCATTCTTCCTTTTGTTCTTTTTAAAAACACCAGGAAGAAGCAGCTTGAAAATGTTATAACACTGACTACGTTGAGTAGCGGGTGGGAAAAGCAATGTATGGTACCAACCAGAAACCCTATAGTGCAGTTTTGGAACAATGTAACTGAATAGACATTCTGAATCTAATTCCTTTACGTTATTCATACCTTGCAAATATGCCATCAGGAGTTAGAATAGATAGTCTACCTTATTCTCCCTATTTATTTGTATTCTACATTAAATGGTCATCTGATAAAATATCTGATGTCAACACAGCAGGGACTAAAACCTTAGTATGACAGATGGACACACTCACACTCACTGTCCCTCGTCACTTTACTTTGACGTATTCAATAGCAGGTGGGCCAACAAACAGGAAAAACTGACAGTAAGGGAGTCCCTCTCTTCCCAAGCAAAGTGACAGGAGAGGAGGGCAGGTAGTGTAGAATCTTCTCAGCTAGGGAGGACAACCAAAATTATCTTCAGTAAGTATCAGAAGCAGTGTTGTACCCCATCATCTAACACATACGGGGGGCAATGCAATGGCCATGTCTTCTGCAGGACCCTGTCTGGAAGATGCACTCCCACAACATGGATTGTATCGAACCATTCAGCAGACAAGAGATATGTGGACTGTGGGACTCAGCAGGGCTTGCATGTGAGACAGAAAGTGTGGTGTGGTACTGTCAGAGCTTCCCAGTCATTTTGGGAATGACCATAAGCCAAGGTTGAAGTCTTGAGCACTTTCCAGATTTAGGCAAAAGCTGAGTGGTGTTTCTGAGGACTGCAATTTGTATTTACACAGCTAAAGCCTGTCTTAGATCCCTAAAGGCTTTTCTGGATCCTAACTTATGGTCTGTGAGACGGGAAGTATTTCGTACAATAGGGCTTTATACAACAGTACCCTAATCTGACTGAAATAGTAGGAGGGACTGAGGCAAACACGTAGAATTTCCTCAGTGCCTGCAGCCAGCAATGTCACAGACTTTTTTTATTCTTTTTTTCAGAGGGAATAGTTCACTCCATATTGTTACTATTTCTGAAGAAAAAGGGAACATCTGAAAAGCAAACCTTTGGAATATCACATCCTTTTTCAGGGAAGCCTTTAATTGTTGGAGAGCTTCTGTGGACTAGCTAGAAATGAAGCTCAGGCTGTCATATAACTTAATATGCTCATGCTCAAAGCAAGTTATAGTCAGACACACCATCTGGTTTGCTTTTAGTACTAGGAGAAGGTACTACAGAGTGGATTACTGTTGGAATAAGGTTTTCTTATGGGGATTTAGAAGTAAAATGTACGTTACTAAAACCCTTGTTAGTGGTTTTCTCACACTAAACCCTGTGTATCATATTAATAATTTTATTTTTATCCTACATGCATATTTTGAAAACTTAAAAGGGAGGAACTTAAACACTGAAGAACACTCAACTTCAAAAGTCAGTTTAAACTGAAACTGAACTTTCAGAATCAGCTCTCTATGTTTCTGATTACTAATGAATAATATGAGATTAATGTGAAAAATGCATCTCTCTCCACATGTATCAGTGATGCTTGGAGGGCTCATCTCACAATGACTACAACTGACAATTTAGAAAGCATGAGCACTCTGTAGCAGAGAGGAACTTCCAAATAGTTAAGGGATGAATAATTTTACTGAATACCTTGCATTGCATATGCACTTCCTGGAATGATTCAGAAGCAACTTCAAGGTTGCTTAAGCAGGGTCTTCCAAGGGCATTAATCTGAAACAGGTAGGTGAACAAGAAGTAGCTTCTGTTTCATTGGTCTTTGTAAGATGTAATACATGCACATTGTGTTACAGGGAGAAAAACAATGACATAATTGCTGGTAGTAATTTCAAAAGCTGTGCAATCAGTTGCCCTTTAGCTATGATATTTTTAGCACATTCCCTGTTGCACTATAGGTAGACATACAAGGACCTCCATATTTGAGGGACTGTTTGGGACTTTTCTTTGAAAAACATTATTAACATCCCCCATCCTTTAATTAAGGAGTTATCATCAGGAAAGATGCTGAAGATTCCTGCTTGGTAGTTTTCTATATTTAAGAATTCTTCAGCTTTTATTCTGGAGCTAGGAACAGAAACTGTGTTTGCTGTCTGTTCTTGAACCTTCCTAAATGCATAGGTTGCTGAGCAAGTGGGGTTTTATGGGTTCTGGAGCAGTGTATAATGGCAATATTATTGAGTTGTCAAGCTCCCTGTAGTTCAACTTCATTTTTCATTTGTCATACTGTTATATTGATACACATTTATTTTAAGGTGATAGAATTTTTTCTTTGGCATGGCATACACAAGGGCAGGTGATGTGGAGGTCTTGTGGATCTATATGATTTAAAAATCTCTTGCATGCTTGTTTATACTCGATGTCCAAAATGGTCCTTTCTATGTTCTGTGTTTCTATGTAAAACCCATGTAGGCATCTTCTTTGATATTATAAGGTGCGGAAACCTAACAAGTCCCTTCATGCTCACATAGCAAGGTCTATATCCACTGTATGAATTTCTTCTTATTATTATTGCCTATCATTCTCTGGGACAATACAGAGCTGCCTGAAATCTTAAGAGAAACTAGATGCTTTTCTGTGTGCCAGCTTTCACTTGCATCTCTAACCTTCAAACCTTCATCCAATGTTCCTGAATGGAACATTTCATCTAAGCTTCTCAAGATGTTTCATGCTCCTCTCCCATCCCCATCTTTGGCCTAATTCATGAAGACCTTACTTTACCTGTTTTTCTCATGACAAAGCAGGCCTAACCTGTCTGGAAAGATCAAACATGCAGATATTACACAGCATGGCCTGTTGCCTGTTTCCTTATATTTTCAGACAGGTTTGGGTTGTTTGGTGATTTGCTTTTTTTTTTTTTTTTCACATTTAGCACTTGAATTTTATAAGGGGGATAACAGGAGAATATGCCAAACAACATGAACTAATGTTAAGTCCCATGGCAATGCCTTTCAGCTATATTCAGCTGAGCAACCAAACTTGCAAATCTCTGGTACAAATCTTCATCAAGAAGTTCTTATGTCATATTTTACTCCACTTTTGGAAGCTCATCTGCAAAGAGGGAGCCCAAAGCACACTGGAGATCTGCTGTTCTAAGAGACCCCTTAGACTTGCTTGCCAAACCACAGCCCCATTTAGAAATTAAACTATTTCAAAGAGAAAATTTTATTCCATGTCATTATATCATTTTAAGTTACTAACACAGAAACTCTGCATCTGGCATTTATGAAAAAAATCCAAATTTACTGTTTCTACTTTTAGAAACACAACCCATAGTTAAAACTAGAAAGTGATTTGTCATCAGAAACAATATGCCAATACCTAGTCTAATTTGCTCTTTTTAAATGATTGACAGTTGTTCTTAAAAGCCTTTCAAATTGATCATCCTTTTCATCCTGGAAAAACACAGCTGCTTTCTCACCTTTGAGCACACCAGTGTTTGACAGGCAGTGGGAATCCACATTTTTGAGGAGGCTTTTGCCATCTCTGTCCAAGGCAGAGGCAAATGTTAATTTCTTTGCAGGACTGTTCTTTAGCTTAGTTGGCTTTGCACTTTTTTCCCAAAGGTGGCTTGCCTTTGCCAACTGTATGTACCAAGACCACTAAGAGCACCTAAAGAGAGCACATATAGAGGACTGCCCCTAATGTATTAGCATATGCTGGTGACCCAGCTGTCTCCTTACTTATCCATTGCAGGTTGTTGCTTGCCTGGCTACAAACTGGCAACTCCCCTTCTAGTCCAGGCTCCACAAGAAATAACATTAATAATCAACCCTGCTGCTTTTAAAGACAGCCTCTCCTCTGAAGGCTGTAATCATGTGCTGCCATCAATACCAGCAAAGCAGAATAAGACTCTAAAATAAGTTCAGCTGTTTGCAGGGTTCATTTATATCTGTAGATCAAAAAATAGGCAGCTTTTTATACCTGAAAGTCAGTCTTTCAAAAAGATTAAAATTGGAGTCCATGAACAGGGAGACAGACAGTTGCACCTGGGCGTGGAGCTCCTCTTGCATTTCCTTTTTCCTTGGCTCAGACCAGGCAGATTTTACTTGACAGTGAAACTGAACCCCAAGAATGCTGTTTATTTGTTTTCAAGCAGTGGAGGAGGCACCTTCCTAGAACTGGCACACAGTACAGAGCTGCTGTTTCATTTTGGGGTAATGCATTCCCTATTATACTTATTGTTCTGCATTTATTCTATTGCCTGGTACTGTAATACACTGCTCTCAGTATGCTAATGGGATTTCATGGGGCTGCCATCACCAGCTTGATTTGTAACAGGAAGGCAGGACAATAAAGGCTTTGAGAAGATTAATGTGAGAAATGCATGCCTCTGCAGAAAGGCATCAATGCAAAATGAAAAACAACACTGTCTTCCACTGCTTGTTACTGCCATCTCATTTTCACCAGTAAATAACTAGTGCATTTCCCTCCACAATGAACACCAACAAAAGGAAGACAGCCTTTATCAACAATGGGCGTACTCTAGGAGGGAACTGAGAGGGCAGCATTCCTCTCAGGCATTTCATCTAGTCACCTGCCATTCCTCACTGCCCACAAGACCGCTGTGTTTAAAGAAACTCCCTCAAATTTTACCCCATTGAGCATCTCCTGACAACCTGCAACTTTCTATCAGAATATTCACAATGGGTAAACATGGGTTCTGGCAGTTAAGGAATAGGTTTTGACAATCTGCTCATGAACATACTCTAGTGAAGCTATTTTGTCCGCTACCATAGCCTAGGTGATAAACTGCATCTGGTAGCACAGAGCACACAACTGTGCTCTTCACATAAAACAGCCAGCTAGCAGTAGAATAAGGTGGCCTTGGGAAATTGCTTCTTAGTTTTCTCTGAACATACGTTATCATTACACATGCTGATGAAAAGTTGTTGGCTGTTTTCTGTGTCACACAGTGTTCTTGCATTAATTTGGAAGTTCAAAGAACTAAAAGAAGATAGGTATTTTTTATTAATTTCTGTCTTATCCATTTGCATTTCAATTATGTTGTTATTTCAGGTCAAAAACTACAGCAGGAGATGGAAAAAAAATGGGAAGAATGATTAATATGAGTTTATTTCCCTTGCTGAAGGCCAGATTAATCTTTCAGGAGCCTTTGGCAGGCCACACATCAGGTGTCATCTGAAAGCATGAAAACAAAACCAGCTGGTATGGCAGGCATGCAGAGGCAGTGCAGAATGTAAATGGCCCACAGGGTGCCAGGAGAAGGTTGCATCACTGTGCAGAAACCAACATTATCCTGGACCAGTTACTCAACAGTTTAGGTAGGCTTGGAGTCTTTTACCCTGTTTTCCCTCTTGGAGACCCACAATTTTGAGGTGATGTAAAAAATAGCCATGGTGCAAACTGATTGATCTGGACCACAGCTGCTCCTGCTTATATCTCTCCACAACTTTCCTCATGCTCTGTTGTCTCCAGGTGCTGTGTTATTCACTGCTTCCAAAGGAATTTTTACAGTGCTATTTCTGTGTTAAGTCTACTTCTACTTAACTTGGAAATTTCTTTTCTCGTGTATCTTCTATGCCATTTATCTAGTTCTGTCCACACGTGCTGACTTTGCAGAGCTCAAGGAGCCGTGCGTTACCCAGAGGCAGCAGTTGTATCTGATATGGATTCTCCTAGTTTCCATATGTCCAGCAGTGCCAGAATTTATTGACTCAAGACACACAGCTCACAAGTTACCTCAAGTTTACTAGGAGGAGGGCTTGATTGTGATAAATACAACATCAGTTTTGAACAGTACCCACCTGCTAATAGATTAGCATGTAAATAAATACAAAAATAATGGTGAATTGGGAGAACATTTTGCCTCATGTTACAATAAAGCATTTTTGAATACTGTTGTGGGTCCATTTGCTATTTCTGGTAACAATGCAGTGTGTTGAGATCTCACATTTCTCATGCACCCTGGACAAGTATGCATGGTAGCAACACCTGTAATCTACTATAGTAGCTCTGCTATGAAAGTAATAACAAACAGGCTACTTTGTGATATATTTCTTCCCTTTAGCCTGCTAGAGAGGTTCTAAATTGATTTAAGTGTGACTTACTTAAACTGGATTAAAATCTACACTCAGTCAACTGATGTGCCTTACAGGAATTTTACTTTATGATCAAGACTATGCTTTAGAGATTACTTTTTCCAAAAGACAGATTTTGTCTCCTTTTTTCCTCATCAGCTTCCTGCAATTCAGATTCAAATGAATGCATGAGCAAATAATTCAAACCTGTGTCTGTTTCACTGATCTCCTTCATAGCTCTGATATCTCTGTACCTTCTCTCCTTTTACTGCATGGGTATGTGGGTGTGCATGACAATTGACTGCCACAGACCTAGGAAACATTTTTGTTTTGATGAGGGTGAATGGAAAGGTGACAAAGTTTGCTGACAAAACCAAGTTGCTGATGGCAGTAATGACAGAGCTACCTGTGCAGAACTGCAGAAGAACTTTATGGGACTCTCTGCTTGGGGACTAAAATGGCAGATGACATTTAAAAAGATAAATACAGATTGACGCACACAGAACTTCATCTTTCTCTCTCTTTCCCTGTGAGTCTGTAGGGAAAATATAAAATATATTAACTGTGAGCTGGCTGCAATGGGTCAGGAATGAGATCTTGAGTTTATAATGGGCAGTTTCATGACAAAGTCAGCTTAGTTGTCAAGAAAGCACACTGTTGGGAATTATTAGGAAAGAAGAAGGAGAGAATACAGAAATAAAATTTTACCACTGTATAAGTCTATGGTGTGTCCTATAGTTTTGTGTTCTCAAAAGAGTTGTTGTAGGTTTAGGGAATGTCCAGAAAAGGACAAGTCAGGACAATATCAGAGGAGGTGGGTCTTACACACACAATAAGTAATTACTAGTTGGAATTTCTTGACCACAGGGTGCTGTGAAACCTAACATTTCATATATGGTCAAATGAAAATTGAAGTAGCTATTGAAAGATAAATACCTGAAGCCTTCTAACGTGAAAAATCACCTCTGACTCAGGAAACCTACAAATTGCAAATTCTGGGAAGCTGGAGAGAATTTAAGGGAAGTCTAACTATATCCTTGCTTTGCTCTGAATGTACTTCTCTGGGAAATCACTTTTGACCCTTCTTAGAGAAAATGTATTATGCAAGAAGTCCTGACCCTTTTAGGAAATTCTTAGAGGGGTGGAAAATGTCCTAATAATTCTCCTAAAATCCCTCCAGAGAAGGATGGTACAAAGTTAATAGGAAGGCTCTGCCTCCTTTGTCCCTGTCTGTATCAAGGTTCTGAAAATGTATAGGAAGGAACAGTCACAAAGACTGAAATTCAAATTGGTAATAAACCACTGATATCTTCTGAGGTTCTTTAGACATGAGTCTTTCTGAGTGATAGAAGTTGCTTGAATATTGCAGTTCTAGTTTGGAGTAGTCAATCTTCTGTGGAATCTAAATGTTTATCTTTGAAAATATTAAGTCATCCCAGAAGATCAAGCTGGCAAGCATTTGTCAAATGCTTGCATTTAAGTGGGGGAAAAAGTACATGATGAAGAAAGAATAATCATGTTGAAAGAGAGAGTTTTGGATTTTTTTTAACCATGGAAGTGAACCCAAGGTTGTGTTAATTTCATTGTCTCATACTTGCACTTGCAGAGAGCTTTGGTTTTCTGCCAGTTTGTTTCCAAGTGTTATTTGACGTATGCCTGGCCAGGAAGTATTAACAAATAGAGCTCCAGTGATTGCGTGTTCCTTTTTTTTTCACCATGTATTCATGGGAAAGTTATTTTTAATCTACTAGTAATTATTTACGTAGCTTCTATTTTCCTCTGTATATAACTTTTTGCTCCAAGACTGCAAAATTTATAATACTGAGGTCCTGAAAATAATAAATAGTTTGCATAAAACCGAGGAGACAATTTAAAGAATTCTGTTAGTGCAGAGCACTTTTATGCTCCCTTCGCATTACTCTTAAAGAGAGAAAGCATGTTTCCTTATATGTTCCTATTTTCACATAAACGCTTTCTTGAGTGAATATTTGTCCATGAATATCTCACCATTTTGGAAAGACAAAAGCTACAACATCACCAAGACATCAAAGATTATTTTTGTTCTAGAGTTCCTGGTAGGTTTGAGCATGTATATAAAATGTAAATCTAATATGAACATGTCATATTCTCATTTTAGCTCTTTTAATGTGACTTTTAAAAGACACCTGGAAACACATCAAACATCTGGAAAAATCAATGATTCAACCACAGTTCACCCTAATTTGAAGATCCAGATATTTAAGTCAAGATGAAAGCATGAACTATACCAAATAAAGGGCTTTGACAGCTAAACTGGAACTTGGTGGGAACTGTGGCATGAAAGTGTAAAACCAAGGTCCACATATAGCCTCTTCCAATTGCTGCTAAGCCCTGGGCACATCCCTTGATTTCAGAGTCCTTGGTGTGCCCAAAGCTCTGCTTCAGAGATCCTAGCGCAGTGCTCCGTGCAGTTGAGGTCCTTGTTTCTATCTTATGGGACACAGGACTCCAACCAGTTGCTGTTGTCCAAATATATGTGACTGCTTATTGGCCCGATCAGAGTTCTCATCCAGATAACAAAAGCAGTCAGCTAGATTGCGAGGGTCTTTGTTTCAGTCCCCATCACAGCTTGAGAAAGCTTTCATATAATTTACCACTCCTGTGTATACAAAGCAAGAATGAAAAATGCTGATCCTCCTTGCTGTTCTCCAGTCTTTCAGTCAAGAAAGAGGAGGCTGCAAGAGCAGAGTGCTGTGCTGGTTGAAAGCAGAGTCCCTGTCTCTGCACCACATTTTCTCTTCGATAGCTGAGGCCTTTGCCAGTGGAACCAAACTGTGGCACTGTTGTGAGAAAGTTTCCATATTACTGTAAAGAGTAGGAAATTAAAACTTACAGGGTAGGGCAGGGTTTGTTCATCTCTATTGCTTTGCTTAGCCTCAGTAAAACACAAATGTATTTTCATCCATGCACTAAAGCCAGCCTCTGAGCAGGAGCGTGCAGAGGGTTATGCCTGCAGCCCTGACTCTGACATCTGCAACGGGTGAAGTTTCAGGCACACTGGTTTCCTAATTGCTTGCTCAATTTACTAGATGCTTCCATTGTCCTCCCAAGAAGACTCTGGATTCCTCAGTAGTATGTATGAAGCAGAAAGCACCTAATTCAGAAGTCTGGATCCCACTCCAGAGGCTTGCATGTTTCATATAATTTATTACATCCAATTGCATGTGGCCTTATTTGGTGATTCATCACTCTACATATTGTTTAAATTTGTGTTTTCTGAAAGCTCTCAAATAAAATGCAATTGTACAGCAGAACTGCTCCACTCTGCTGCACGGAAAGTGTGTTATCATTGTTGGACATACCTTGCAAATGCATTGATTATTATTTTTTAATTAAAACTACATTACGTAGCAGTTGTAATGGGAATGAACTAAAAATAGAAAGAAACCACTACTAAACAGTGGCATAATGTACCAACATCTACCCCTAATATACCAAAGGGATTGTTTACACCAAAAGTTTTTGGTTAAACTGCACTTTTAAAGTCTATGTTATAGACTTTCACATCGATGGCATTGGTTCTTCTTTTGCTTATGTTAGCAAGAATTGAACTCACTTGACATACATAGATGTAAAAGCAATAAAGAAAAAAATAAAATAAAGTTCATATATATATATATATGTGCCCATAATGACAAATATATTAGACCTAATATGTGGTTCTCATACAAGGCTCCTATGCCCCACTAAGTTGTGATGGATGATAACACCTATGGTTATTTAAAAAGTGAGATCAAATGTGTTCTCCCTCAAGAAGGCTGTTACACCATAGCATTTTACTGCATATTTGAGACAGGGTAAAAGTTGGTATGTGTTTTTTAATAAAACCTAGTGAGTTACAGTTATTTAATGTGCTAGGAGAGGGTGACGTGCTGTGGGCTATCTTAGACCTTGTTCCCACTGGGTGCTGGGACAGCTTGCAGGCAAGCTGGGGCCTTTTTGCAGAAATCTCAGAGCACCTTCTTTTCTTTGCCACTTAGATGGTGCAAGAATGATGTCCAGCATAACCATCACCTACACCTCCTTCTCTACAGCCCGTTTACAGAGGAAACACTGATAGTATATTAAAGGCAGGGAGAGATAACTAGAATGGATGACTGGAAGGTCATTCTCACTTGCTGAGAATAACTCCATATCGTGAGTAGCTATGACTCTAGACCATTTACAGGCAAAAAGCAAAATTCCAGGCTACTTCTCTGGTGTTAAGCAGAGGTTTAGAGGCTGTATTTAGTTAATAGACAGTTTATGATAGGTCTAAAGTAAGCTGGAATTAGAGAAGCCTCAAACTCGGCAGATGTCATTGTAAATACTAGTTCCTTCTTAATTTCAGATATACGAGGATTGTAAAACATAAAGCCCAGTAATGTAACGCCCTTCCCAATACTTCTCTCT
This sequence comes from Nycticryphes semicollaris, assembly GCA_013400055.1. NCBI lineage: Eukaryota > Metazoa > Chordata > Aves > Charadriiformes > Rostratulidae > Nycticryphes > Nycticryphes semicollaris. Next base: position 333,311 of record VXBJ01001895.1, read on the forward strand.
TTATATAGGAAGAGGCCTGAAGTAGGATTGCCTGCTCCACACTGGTGTAACAATCAGATGCTGTTTTCCATTGTATCTGCTTTCATCCTTGTGAAATGCCCAGCAAATTACTGTTTCTGGATGTTATACCTCTTTCTGGCAAATCTCCACACTGTTCATTCAGTCTATGTGTTCAGCTACATGATCAGCATAAGGCACTTGTGGATCCACTGCTCCAATGTGTTCCTGGCGCTGCTGTGCCTTATGTTAGCTGATTTTTGGGGTGTAATTGCATACTTCTACTAGTGCTGGATACATTGGTACAGAAGAATTAGAGATTTGTGATTATGAAATGTAACGACAAAACTAAATCAGCCCTTTGGTACCTGTGCTTTGAAAAAAAATGGTAGTAGACAATTGCACGTCTTTGGCAGAAGAAGGTTCTTTACAGACCCTCTTTACAGTTCTACACAGAACTAGCTGTGTAGGACCAGAGTCTACTATTTCTGTTATGCTGAGTGGCATTTTACTGTGTGAGATGGTTGTTTTAGCTGGTTTTGACTTGTCTAATTCAAGAGAAAATAAAGTCATGTGAGCATCAGTCCTTTAACCCTACTCTTCCAGTGGGGGGTTGACCTTGGCTGGCTGCCAGGTGCACACCAAAGCTTCTTGATCACTCCCCTTCATTAACTGGACAGGGGGAGAAAATACATTGAAAGGCTTTTGGGTCAAGATAAGGTCAGGGAGGTCTTTTAGCAATTACTGTCACAGGCGAAACAGACTTGACTTGGGGAAACTTACTGCCAATTTACAGAGTAGGATAGCAATAAATAAGAAGAAAACTAAAAAACCTTCCCCCCACCCCTCCCTTCTTCCCAGGCTCAGCTTCACTCCTGCTTTGTCTGCCTCCTCCCCCCAAGTGGTGTAGGGGTATGGGGAATGGGGGTCAGTTCATAACATTTTGTCTCTGTTGCTCCTTCCTGCTCACACTCTTCCCCATGGGGTCATGGGATATAGTTGTTCACAAGCTGCTCCAGAGGGAATCCTGCCCATGGGCTACAGTTCACCAACTGCTACAGCATGTGTCCCTACCGTGGGGTGCAGTCCTTCAGGAATGGACTGTTCCAGCATGGGTTCCCCACGGGATCACAAGTCCTGCCAGTAAACCTACTCCAGTGTGGGCTCCTCTCTCCATGGGGTCACAGGTCCTGCCAGGAGCCTGCTCAAGCACCAGCTCTTCAAGAGGTCACAGCCGCCTTCAGGGCATCCACCTGCTCCAGTGTGGAGTTCTCCATGGGCTGAAGGTGGATGTCTGCTCCACTGTGGACCTCCATGGGCTGCAGGGGAACAGCCTGCCTCACCATGGTCTTCACCACAGACTGGAAGGGAATCTTTGCTCTGGTGGCTGGAGCACCTCTTCATCCTTCTTCACTGACCTCGATGTCTGCAGGGCTGTTTCTCTTGCATTTTCTCACTCCTCTCTCCCTGCTGCTGTTGTACAACATTTTTTACCCTCATTAAATGTGTTATCACAGAGGCGCTACCAACAGCGGTGACAGGCTCAGCTTTGGCCTGGGCAGGTTTGTCTTGGAGACAACCAGAACTGGCTTTGTTCAGCATAGGGACAGTTTCTGGTGTCCACTCAGAGAAGCCACCCCTGCAGCCCTTCCTGCTACCAAAACCTTCCCATGTAAATCCAATAGACTATAACATAGAAATACACCATGGAGGCTAAAAGGAAAGACAACAGCAAAAAGTTATGCATTATAAATGAAGGATGGCCATTTGTCCTGTAACTGTGCTGTCATTTTGCATTTGACAGTGATGACCCAGCCTTTGCAGGAATCAATTCTGCACTGAAGTTCAGACTGCACATTTTCCTCAGAGGACAAAAAGAGTGTGCCCTACACATTTTACCAACTCATTTCACACAGCAGATGATGTTATGACAGCTATTGGCACTACTTCTAAACCATGTAAAAGAAAAAAAAGTCTGTAACCTATTATCCATTCCAGGAGCAACGCTGTCCCTCCACAATGAAGAATTTCCTTACAAATTTCATTCTGTGCTTATATGCAGTATATAATGCATATTCCATATTAGATTTTACCTCTGTCTGTCCAATACATCCACAAGGATCATGTTGTCTTACTTGTCCGTAGAACAGTGAATACATTATAGATGGGTCTCATGTCTCAAATCAAGCTCCTACAAGAACTGCAGCAAAACCTGTTTGCTGACTATCATGTTACTGTCTTACTTTCCACCTTCCGAAAGTCACCTAATTGTCATGAATTACCAAATGAACACGTAATGAATGTAGAAAGCCTAGCAATTCACTGGTTCAGATTCCTTTCTGCTCTTCAGTTCCTGAATTTTTAATACACCATTTGTTGCTTGAACAGAGAGGTTCAATCTCTCTCATACAAGACTCGTGACATTTTACAATTTGTGTTTCCCTCCCACCCCACACACTTTTCCTGTGTGTTATGTGAGTGAAATATTTTTTTCCTTGCTGAATGGCACACACTGCAGTACTGTAAGGATTCAAAATATGTGTTCAGGAACAATTTTAGCAGCAGTGAGGATTATCTGTCACTTCAAGTCTGGTCTCTGCACTGTATTTGTGCTGGTATCATTGCATAGGGTGGTGATCTTCTGGCATACTCTCCTAGAGATTATGTTATAGTAAGGTATAAAGGTACTTTATGTACCTTTACCTTTCTGCTGTTGTCCTACTAGTCGAAGTTCCAGAGTTTCACATACTTTTATATCAAGATGACTACATCTGTCCTTAAGGGCAATGTTGCACTTTAATGCTATGGTTAAACACTACAACTTTTGTGTGTAGACAAACCCTCAGGGCTCAGACAGACGCTAAAGTTACTGCAGCTCAACAAGTTACTGCACATCAGCAGAGCCACAGTAACCGACCATATACATGCACTTAGTCTGTCCCTAATGTGAGGTAAAACAGAAGTGCTTAAAACTCTCTTGCCCAGTCTTTCTTTTTTCTTACTTAGCCAATACAAACAGTATGATTAACATAGTACAACAAAAACCAAATCAAACTGAATCTATAACATAAAGCAGATACTTTTTAAAAGGCTGGAGAGGGCAGAAGTTCCATGGGACAGAGATGCTCCATTTAAAAAGAGATACTGGAGGAAAAAACCTAGAATAGCAATTGCCTTTAAAATCAGTTTACTGACCTTTCCCTCCTGACTGTAACTGACTTTAAGCTCCAGGTGTGGGACATGCAGCTGTTACAACAGTCACCTATGACTCCAACCTTACTTTTGGTGAGGATGTAGACCTCTCATGGGATGCCTAGATTGACATGGAGAGACAAATAATTTTTCCCCAGTTTGTTCCCTAACTGTGTAAGTCATCAAAGCATTTGAAAATTCAGCTGAAACTCTGAAAATGAGCCAATGTCATTCCCTCAAGATTAGCGTGACATGCTGAGACTGTTTACTCTGAGTTAAGACTCTGACAGGAGCACTTTGCACACATTAGAGTTTAGGCAGTATAATGTAGAAAGCCATGAGGTAAAGTAGTACAATAGTCCATCTTACAAATAACAGCTACCTGTACATCATCTGTCTGTGATGACAGCTTTGGCTGAATTCCATGTGTGTGCTGGGAGTGACACATCAGACAGACAGGCTGAGTGTAACTTTGCCCAGTCTTTGCAGACAGAAGAAGTACTCTGCTCACATGCAACACATCGAAAAAGGGCCTTCGTGTAGCAATGCCAAGCAAGGAGCAGGAAAAACTAGCAGCAGTTGAAGCACTAATTGTCTCTGAAAGTTAGAATTGTCCTAATGGACCAGTGATTTGGATAAATAAACCACTGTGCTGGTAGCAACCTGCTCTTAGGCTGATATCAGACCAATTCTGCGGCTACACAACCCAAGTGCTACATTGGCCTTTCTTAAAACGTACTAGGAATGTGCTTATGGAGACAGACATTTCCAGAAAATTGTTTTTACACCGTCTCCTTTTCTCCCTCTGCTTCACGTTCAGTTTTCTGCTTAAAGACTTCTCAAGCCTTTACTGTCCTGCCCTGCGATCAAGCTTAAAGGAAACAGTGCAGATTATTAGTAGCACTTGCAGTGAGACCAAAACTGTGGGCTGCAGGGTTGTTTTTTTTTTTTTNTAATAAGGTACATTAAGAGCTGCTGACAGTCTCAAATTGATACGGGGTAAAAAGTAATGGCACATCTTCAACATACCAGGCTCACTGCTACTGTGCATTCTCAGTATGCAATGCAGAAATTTCCAGCTGGAGTTTTCAGTCAGTTGAGCCTGTTTTTAAAACACTTTAATTTTTCTTCTTTGTTCTTTTTCATATTTATACATTCAGACATTATCAGGTACTAAAGCTTCATAATACATATTCATATGATAACTTCAAAAATTATGATGCCTTCTTTAGAAATTGAAAAATGCAATTTTGAGACTGAATGATCAGTATTATTCAAAAAATGACTTGAAGATGTTATTTGAGGCTGGCACAGCATAGTTGTTATTCTTGCAGAGACACAAGTCAGCTTAATAGCAACATTCACTACTTCTAACTTTTCTTAAATATCAGGGAATGTAACTGAGCTGGAGCAAAGCCAGTAGGGCAAATACGGTAGGATGAAAACATGATAGAGATATCTATTGACTGTGTGTACAAATCTGCACAGTTGGAACCAACTATCAAAATAATTTTGAGACTATCAGGCATGTATTCTGCTATGGAGAACAAAGGAAGTGTCACATGAAGTTAGGCCCTTCCACAGAACACGTGAAATATCTTGACAATTAATTTGTGTCAGCATCAGTGTAGAAGCTGAAATGCATTAGTATCAAAAAAATAGAAGACTCTATAGTTTGCATAAGAATAAAATCTGATCATTCTTATATGAGCCTAAACGACTTCAGGCAGGATTGTCACAGATATGGGAATAGAAATGAATTAATATTCAAAATTACATGAGGGCATGTGGGGATTATTTTACAATAAAAATAATTTCAATCTATTAAAAAATTATAGGCATGAGAAACATTCCAGGCTAATGACGATCATTACTGGGAAAAATGTAGCTGCTGATTTACAGTGAAGTCATTTATGTGTAGTATATATTTACTCGTTCTTAATCAACATCACAGTAATCTAAATTGTGATTAAATATTAAGGTGAAAGCTTGAGGTCACGGAAGGCTCTCATATTCTCCTTCAAGAACTCAAGGGACAAACCTTGGGCAAATTATGGTAGATAAAGTCATGTGCTGCTTCTTTTCTCCCCTCCCCTTCTCACATGTCAATATCCCCCTTGGGGACTCTTCCCACAGAAAAACAGCGTGGCAGGTGCTCTCCACATTGCTGTGATCTCCAAGGCAGCAAGCATCAGGCAGGCCAGGTGGCAGTGCTGAATACGGCACCCCCAAACCCCAGCTTAGGTGCCCTTGGCCTCTGGGGGTGCAGGAGACGGAGGAGCTCCTCTGAGACAGAGGAGGAGAAGAAACAAATGCTGTTTGCAAACAGAGAAAACCAGAAAGAATTTCCCTGATTTTAAAGGCAGGGGAAGACTCTCTTGCGAGTTGGGTCTTTCAGTGATAATAGAAAGCACAACCCTAAGGGTGGTAGGAGGAAGAAAATACCCCCCTATGGAATTACACAGGATAAAAATAAGGGCTTGAATCCGAAACCATGGTTTCTTTTGCCTCTTTTCCTACCTCCCACAGCGAAATGGGTAAAGCGCAAAGAGCAGAGTGAGTGTATCAGCTATTGCCACCAGAGAGCTGCCAGATGTCTGCTTTGCAATTGGAAAACAAGGAAAAAAAACAACCAAGCCCAGAGAAACGGGGGTGGTGGAATTTGATAGTTAGTATCAGAACCCAAGGAAAATTAGCTAATGTGTGTGTCGGAACAAGAAATCCTCCATTCGTTGCAATTACTCAAAATCTTGGCTTGCCATTGAGAATGCATTTTAGAGCCTGGCGTAATTAAATGGGGAGCAGGAGCCAAAAGGGAAATTGCAAACCCCTGAAAAGGAGAGCTAAGAGACTAAAATCATACCTCATTTACATATTTTGCCATAATTTCAGTAAGTTTAGCCAAATTGTATCAGGCCAAATTGATGCTGATGTGAAGCAGCAGTAACTCCACTGGCATAAAAACATATTCTCAACTTGCTCTGTAAAACTGAGATCAGAATTTGGCCCAGTGTTTGAAGAGTGCTTTGATCATACATACGTAAGTTTCCTGGTATTGCAGAACTGGAATTTGCTGAAGAGCTTGTGTCTGAGCCACCTTTCAGGCTGCTGTCCCTGTAAGGAGGGGCACTTTATTCAGCAGGCATAGCTTGACTTTTTTCACCTACCTGCCTGGTGACCATCATACCAGCCCCGGGACTAAAAAGCGACCTTAGTTCAGGTCTGCCTGGCACTGACTTTTAATTTTCTCTCGCTGACTTTTAAGCTAGTACAAGCACTTGGAAGGCAGTGCAGTGCATCTGCATCCAATCCTGACACTTTGGCTGGGAGAGAGAAGGAGGAGACTCCTGTCTACCGGCCAAGGGCTCCCCAGGGTTGCAAGAAGCCTTCCGTTTGCTTCGAGTTTTGTGTTTAGCGAAGAGTCCATGACGGAGAGGAAACCCAGAGAAACTGTCGGTTTGGGGTGAATCTGACCCCAGATTTGGTTTCGTAAGTCTGAGGCTGAAACTAGTCAGAAAACAGCTGCTTTACCAGTGCTTAGCCATGAGATTTGGGGATTCCTCTGAAACTCTCATCACAAACATTAAGAAAAAACGCCTACCAACTCTTGCAAGCTAGAAGCCTAGCATTTCACATAGCTGTATTTAAAAGTCACACTGAAGGGCCACATTGCAAGGCTGCTACAAAGAACAGCATCCTTTATATTCTTGTGCTGAAAAGGTTAAAAAAAAAAAAATAGCCAGGTTCTTTGCAATACAAAAGGCTCAGTCTTCATCCACTGATGGTTATAGCAGCTGAGAATTAAAAGTAAACTTTACTACTGGCATTTTTTCATTGCTGTTTTCAGTGGTAGGATTTGATTTCTTTCTGGCTTAGTAGCTTTTCATATTTGTTTATAGAGCTGGGAAGGGAAGTATCTTTCTAAATATTATAAATGGTTAACTGATTGCATAATGTATATTTTCCAGACCCTCTGCTTGCTGTTGAGTACTGAATAGACACTACAACTGACAGAGATGTCTTTTCTTCCAGAAATAAAATGAGTTAGTAAAAGTGAGATAAAAATGGCCCATTCTATAAGAATCTTAGAGGGACAGGGGAAGGAACAGACAAGTGGTCTCACCAAGGACTGACTATAAGCAGAAAGAATAAGATGCATTTTTGTATCACACAATGAAAGCTCTCCAGTCCCACACAGTATTTATTGTTTGTGTTACTATTAGTTAAATGGACTGCTAATTTTTCCTTCTTCTGGTCTGTATCCACTGGATTGTTATTTTTGTTCAGCTGCAGCTTCAGAGCATTTAGTGATTAAATCTCCCCTAAGGATTTGTTTTTGCAAAGCCTAGCAGTCTATGCAGTCTTTCTTTATAGATTTGGTATACTTTGGCTGTGGCTGGGCTAATGGGAGGGATGGTTTTGTGTTATTATTGTGCACATTAAAGTACATGTCTATGATCTCTAGGTGGGGGAATTAGTAGGTGAACTATTTTAGTCAAGGTACAACTACTGTAAGAAAATCTTTACAGCCTGGGGCCTAACCCCAGTAGCATTTATTTTTCAGTCATGAGTCAATCATCTGTATCAAAAGAAGGGAAAAGCTGAGGGGGAAAAAAAAGGTTGGAATGTGGTCCAGCATGCATCAGAGACAACACCCATGTGTGGAGAGTCTTCATCCTAACACACAAAAAGCATCATCAGGCTTTCACCTTCACAGGCAGAGGAGAAGAGGACCATTCCTGGTGTTTGAAGGTCCCAAAATTATTGCTGTGTTGCAGGGCACTCCAGCTACTTACAGACAGATCTGGGAGTAGGTGGGCAAAAGCAAAAACTAGAATTACAACAAAGCACTATCTGCACTGTCATTCATAAAAGTAATTTATAAATATTCAGAGTACACAAATGCCTGGTATTTGCTGCATACTTGGGCACCTCAATAGTCCCTCTGCCTTAAGGGTCTCCCACAGCCGGGCAGTTAACCTCCTCCCTTAGCGTTTCTCCTCACGCTCAGTCACAAATGTCACCTGGTGCTGGTTAAGAGAAGAAACTCTGGGGAGCAGATCACTGCACCTTCCCTTCCCATTAACCCACTCACCTGTGAGAAAGGAAAAGGGGTCCAGCATCATTCAGATAATTACAAAAAGCTTCTCCGTGAATTAGTTATAACACAACATGTAAACTTGTAGGTAAAATGATACTATTTCATTTTAATGTAAATGTCTCAAGTAATAGCTGGGATGAAACAGAATCGAACCAACTTTGAATCAACTGTAGGTTAATAACCTAAATCTGTACTAACTACAGCACTTTCCATGGTTCCTTTAACTGATGCTTGTAATACCCAGTGCTGTTCAGGAGACAGGATGCCAAATATAGAAGCTTACCATATAGCTTACTGCACCATCCCTCTTTCTAGTGACAGTTGTACAGATCTGATTCTTGCTATTAGATTTTCCACTAGAGTGGTACCTACAGCATGTAAAACCCTTTTAATTCAGATTGCATGGAAACAAAAATACAAAAAAGATACAGTACGCAGGATCAGATCTTTACAGATATAAATCATCGTAAGTCACAAACTCTATGCTCACATTCATTTAGGCAACTCAAGGAAGATAATCTCCCTGGCTTGACTTTAAACTGACTGTAGGGTACCTCTCTGTTCTGAGTTTATTGACTGGTTGAGTTTGCTGGGACTCCCATCTAAGCTGTAGGCCTGGGTTTCTTTTCTGTAGAAGCATAGCCAGAGGTTTTGGGGACTGAACATACACTTGGGAAAAGCATTTGGATGTCGTAGCTTTAAGTTCCCCTAGAGCTCACAATTAGATCCAGTCATGTCTTCTCTCAAGTGACAGGCAGGCCTTTCTGAGGAGTGGTTTAATAGTGCTCTGAATTGTTCTCTAGAAGAGCTATTTCTTTACAGAAAAACTCAGTCTTCTTTGCTGAAGCTTCTTAGTCGTTTCTACCTTCAGCGCTGAGAGATTTCAAACCATGCAGAATCAGGCAATGAGGACCACTTGACCTGACACTTGGTGAAATAAAGTGACACAAGCAGAAGTGCAAGGAGCAGAGCAGTTCAGGTCTCCTACCATGCTCAGCAGAAACCTATCCACACCTGCCAAAGGCTTGGGTACCTTCTTGAGGGGAAAGTAGCTGAACAGGATGGTCAGAAACAGCAAGTGTGTGCACCAGGTGAGTCTAGAAGCTGTTGCATTACCTCAGCAACTATGAAATGGTGTTCCTGTGTCTGAAGGAGATATCCTTCCATCCTAGCATCTTTTAATTGCTGCCCCAGCAATGTGGTCAAAGGCAACCAAACCTGGCTCTACTGAAATGGGCTTGTTCTGGCCAAGGGCAGACCGTGCAGGTGGTGTGGATGGGAAACCCCCTGGGAGACAACTCTGGGGACAGAGACTTCCACACTGAGGAGCAGCAATGGCCTTGGTGTCTCTGCAATGAGTACTCCCTGCCGCTGAACACGCTTCCTTCTCCACCAGCCATTTCCCTCATTCCCTCAAGGTGGCATTTACCAATGGTAGGAACAAGTGGCTGCTACTGGACAGAGCCAAGCAGCAAGTTGCTTGAGTCACGTCTTGAAACAGAAGACCTGTGGAGGAGGCAAGATGTGGTGATAACTTTGCCAGCTGTGACTCTCAAGTTCACAGTTTAGGGAAAAGCAAGGTCCATTCAGTCCAGTAGAGGGCTTCTCTAGGTTCCATCAGAGGAACAAGGGCTTCATTAAATGGGCAAATTGAGGATCTGTCAAGGGAAGTGATTTTTTTCCATCTGCATACCAGCAAAATTTGCTTAGCCTATAGTGCCAAAGAGGCTTGTTAAACTGAATGTTTTGTGCCTCAGTGCATGGTTTCAGAGAAATTCAGGTTCTGGACAAATTTCCCAGCCATTCCTGATGGGTTCTTGACCCATCTTGACCCAAAGGTAATGGTGGCACCTCCTCCAATTTGTAGCTGGAATTGCTTCCGCTCTTTCACTGTCTATCTTCAGGTCAACAGGCTCCAAGCGGGGAAGTCAGGTAGGGGTTGTTGGAAAGCCATGGTGCCCCAGTACATGACTTCCCTCCTAATTATGCCTCGACATCTCTTCTGTACCATAGGTTTTATGTCACAGGGGGTCAGTATGAGCTGCTCGGCTTTGGTGACTGGTGGTGTGACATCCCATTGTCCCTACGCATGGTAAATGGTGCAGGATCATGGCCAATGGGTCAGAAAATCTGCACAAAATAATGTTATCTTAGAGACAGAACAATGGGAATAATTTTCAAGTGTGATGGGGAGCTGTGATCAGAACCATTTATGGTAATTACAAACTTCTTAGTAAACACTTGTGCCATGTGCTGATGGAATTACTGTGACTTTTTATGGAATTAGAGCCAGTCTCACAGGCAGCCTGCACTAGTCTGTGGAAGTTTTGATCTAAATCCTGGTCACTCCAGTGGTGAAAAGAAACTTCCAACCTCTGTAGACAAGAAGTGAGAACACAATATTGCATTAATTTTGCACAAATTGCTCAACATGGAATATGTCTACAGTAGGACAAAAGTTCTTCCGTTTGTGGAAAAAGCTTCAGGACCACCAATGAACTCTATTTTACCACTCATGAGAAAATTTAGCACTGCTGTGCCAACCACAGTGGTACAGCTGCCCTAGGCAAACAAGCACATCCATGTTTACAACTGCCCAGCCTTCTCCCACAGGCTTTAACACTGCTCTGGTGGTTGTGAGAATCAGCATCTGAAATCCACAACTCCCATATGAGGAGGAAAAGTCTCAGCTCCATTTACATCTGTATGCAGCATCTCTATGTATACCTTCCCAAAGCTCCTGGGAGGAAGAAAATTATCAAGTATTTCTAATAGAAGAAAGCAACAAAAATGTTTAGTTTGCTATCTAAGAAGAAGAAAAAAAACTACACATCCTTTGCAACTATAAGTACGTCATAAAGAAATAATACCAAGAAACTGGTCAAACTGTGAAGTTATTGTTAATGGATGAGATTTCCAGTAATTTGTGCAATGTCATGGAAGAGGAAGATGGAAGTTATTACTGCATGAGGTATCTGGTCTCAAAGTTGTTAACAGTACCAAGGCAGATCATGTACTGTCACTGCCATGAAAAGGTGCTCATCCAAAGAACTTGAAAATGAAGCCTTCTGTGGTCTATAGTCCATAAGTGAGATAACTTGCAGCTGCACTGGTGTAACTGGGACACTGAATGGGCACACTGGTCTTCTAATATAGATGAAGTTGTGGAACTGGGATCCAAGCAGGCAGGGAAGGTCATGAGAAGAAAAATACAATGAACAGCTGCCTGTATGTTTTATTAGCCTGGCTTCCTAAGGAAATAAGACTTGCATTACCATACTGCTTGCCCGTTTGTTTTTTTCTGTTCTGCCCTCAAATAACTTCTTATTCTGTTGTCTTATTTCAACTGAATTTAACAGAGAGTTATCAGCCTTAGATACATTACGTTCCTCCAGGTCTCATGAAAACTGGCAGCTAGACAGGAAAAAGAGAGCTAAATTAGTACTCCCAATGAGGGGAGGGTTTCAGCATGAATTAAACAATTACCTGCTCTGTTTTGCCTGCCAGCTGGCCAGCCAACACGGCCAAACAACTTCAAGCCCATCAGGGAATAATGAATCAGACTTCTTTTCACTTGGAGTAGAAAAGAAACGTAAAGGAGGCAAGAGGTAGGTGTATGGTGCCCGGGGTAAGTGTGGAAGAAGCAGTAGATATTAAGGAGGGAGTGGGGCAGGGGACATGTGAAGGAAGAAGAGGGAGTGTGGGCTGAAGGGGCTCTAGGAACAGAGTGAGGGGAGCTAAGGTTGCAGAGGTGAGGGAGGGTCATGGTGAAGAGACTGGGAGTTATTGCAGGGCAGGCAAGTATGAACACAGTCTTCCTGGAATCAGGACTAATTAGAGCTGCCGCTCACAGGATGGCTCGTATATACAAAACCTGCCATGAATGCATTACTAGCCTACTTTCAGAAGTCATGAGCACCCGTAGCTCCTATGGATTTCAGAGGAAGTTGGGGGTGCTCAGCATCAATAACTCTCAGGTCCTTCTATATAATTTTAGTTAAATAAATTTGCAGCAGCTCTACCTGACTGCCCTGCAGCATGAGAATTATTAGATCATTACAGTTTCTTATATCCATCACAGTAAAAGCAGAACTGCAGAGGCTGTTAATTTACATACACTAGTTAAAAATAAGAAAAAGAAATATACCATCTAAACTGTCATCCCAGTTATCAGAGGTCCACAGAGTATGTTGTACAGCTAGATGCTCTATTCTTATTTCCTTAATTGCTGTAAAATAGATATATAGTTCAAATCAATTAAAGAGAAGTGTTTGGACAAAATCAATAGCGAGTCAGACACATCTAGATTTAGCAGCCACAACTGAGCTGAAAGCATTACAGAATCATAAGAGCTGATTCACACCTGACTCAAGTTTTATGTTGGAGTAACTTTACTGATTGAAGCATAAACTAGAACAACAGTAAATAAGGCCAGCAGAATGAATGGGCCTGACAGGAGACCTCCAGAAAGGATTTTATCCTCTGTGTTATTGCTAAAATCCATTATCCCTTGAGGTAGTTGATCAGGAATCCATACCAATGTTTCCATACCTAATTATTTTGCAACTTCTTTTGTAGACATGCAATCCTGTGACTAACCTCACAGTTCTAAAATGAAGACATGCTGGGAAAAAAATCGCTCAGGGCTTGGAGACCCTCTCTACAATTTTATCATGAAATAAGTTTGGACTTTCTGTGAGCTATTTCTCTCCCTCTTAGAGAGTTCGTCTCACTAGTTACAGCTAAATGATTCTCGCCAGACAGGACTTCTCCCAGGGGCTTGGGTTCTTGCTGTTGGACAAGACTGACTTTCACCAAATGTCACACACATTACCACATATTTCACAGGTACAATATTTCTGTCTTAGAAGATTGACACTCAGGTCTGCCTTTACTTTGTGAGTTGAATGCTAGGCAGTATAGTTTGGTATATCATAAAGAATATCTTTCATCATTTTCAGAAAGTCCTGGTGGAGCTACATTTTTCAAAGGGCTTTGAGGGATGAAAAAATGAGTTATGAACAGCTCTCTATACACCTCTTTCTCTAATTATTTTAATTGTCCCTGCAATTAAACACACAGAGGAGCAATTTTTCTGATTTACTTTTGTATTTAAATTGCAGGTGCAAATTCCTCCCATGGCTGAATTTTGAAAACGATCTAGGGCTGGAATGAGGTCC